>JANITX010000004.1:17289343-17304442 GCA_027564395.1 Erythroxylum ulei
CTTAAATTCGGCAGTGATGAAAGATAATTGTGAAGTGATTCTGTTCTTTAATGAGTCAACCTTAGACTCCAAACTATCCATTCATTGAGCTTAGGCTGTTGAAGCTACCAACTCATGCACCCCTTTGGAATCTCTCACACTATACTGTTAATGATTCAAAGCCATCTTCTTGATCAAATCCCATGTTTCTGAAGCTGTAAGATCAATTAATGAACCTCTCGATACCACGTCCAACATACCATTCTCTTGACTTTTCAACCCATCGTAAAAGTATTGCACTAACTGCTCATCAGGGATCTAGTGATGGGGCATCTGGACAGTAGATCTTGGAAGCGATTCCAATAATCATAAAGGGATTCATCATAATCTTGCCGTCTGAATAAATCTCCTTCCTCATCGATGAAGTTCTGGAAGCTGGAAAATACTTCTCCAAGAAAACTTTCCTCAAATTGGCCCAGTTATGGTAGGCATTTGCCACATGCCTTGGGAGACTCATGTACCACTCCCTTGCTTTTCCTTCCAAGGACAAATGAAAAACCTTCTATAGAACCTGGTCAAGTGAAGCTCCCACTGGTTTCATACTTTGACAGATTATAGATAAGGATTGTAAATGCATGTAGGGATCCTCTCCTACCAAGCCATGAAATTTAGGAAGAGAACTAATCAGTAATCCTTTCACTTCAAAATTAACATCAAAATTAGGGCAAGCAGTAGTAAATGGATCATAGTTCACATCAGAAGTTTTTGCTTCCCTAATGGTTCTCCGTCTTCGATTTTTGTTGGTTTTTGCCCACTCTCTCATGCTCCCCATTTCCTCCGTTATCGCCATTTCTAGGTTGGTTAGCATAAAAGTTAGGATTTTGTATAAAAACTGGGTTCTCAGTCATAATCACTCTTTCTCTTGACTCACTTCCACTAGTTGGCTGACTTGACTCCTCTTCCACAACTACCTTACTTCTCTCTTGTTCTTTCCCCTCTATTCTAAGCTTCCATAAGCGTCTCTCAATTTCGGGTTGGAAAGGAACAAGTCTAGCTCTCCGAGGCAAGCACAGAATCAATTCAAATATAAGAAATCGTAACAAAATTTACTCACAAATACACAAAGTCAAATAAAAGGCAAGATGTGAAGGATGCGAGTGTATGGTGTGTAAGAGTATGTATGAAGACGTGTATGTATGAAAAATGCTAAGTATGAAAAATCTAAATGTGGAAGTATGCTTTTGTTTGTGTTTTCAAAATTTATGCTATGCAAAGAGAAATTAAAAACCTATACTATTGACAAGTATGAAATTAAACTATCCAAAATGAAATCTAAAAGGAAAAGGTTCTTATCGTCAACGATAGACAAAGATGACAATTACTAACCTAAAGAAAACCAATTGCCTGGTTCCCCAGCAACGACGCCATTTTGATCTGCGGTTTGTCTTTGGGCTATTCCCTTGGAAACCGAATCAAAATTTTAATTCCAAGGATTGTAATATAGAGTGCAACCTCGGGTCGTCTCACTTAATCAGAACCTAGTGTAATGGAACTAAGCTAGCCTAATTATCAAGAAATGCAAAATAAATTGTTTAGAAGGGGGTTTTGGATTTTTTAGTAAACTAACTAAATTGAACTAATTGAAAGAAAAGTTTATAAAATGGTATTTTTGGATTTTTCAGAAAGGAAATTGAAAACTCAAACGATAATTAAATATGATAAAATCCTCTTGAAAATTGAGTTTTCGCTATCATAGTTCAAAACAAATCTTTTTGGAAGAAAAAATCACTAAGTTTTCAAATGATAAACCTTAAAGAACTCTTTATGTTGGGCCCCAATCCCGAAGCCCAACAATCGATTCGAAGTCAAAAAGTGTGAGCGGGTTTCCTTGTAGGGATATTTCGACTAACCCTCACTTGCTTTGAATCAATCTTTTCAAATTCAAAACCAAATGTTACCAATTTTGTTGTAGAGGTAGCAAAACGTGTTAGGAGTCCAACGCTTCAAGAATCACTTCATTTGGAGGTTGGATGAAGAAGTTATGGCTAAAAGAATCCAACATGTTTATGTTCTTACTCACATTGTATATATCTTGGCGCGATTGTCATAACTTTTTCTACAGATGTTGGATTGATTTTGTTTTTAGATGGTTTGGAAGAGGACTTCGAGAAGAACTTGGAGCGAGATGCGACCTCTAAAAGGGTCAAAAATAGAATAAAAGAAGGAAGCAAAAAGGTCAAACTAAGACGAAGAAAAAGTCAAACTAAGACGAAGATGACGTCATACTAAGACGAAAAACTAAGACGATGCAGACGTCATACTAAGACGAAAAAGGAAGACAAAGCTGACATCATACTAAGAAGAAGATGATGTCATACTAAAACAAAAAACTAAGATGAAGCTGACGTCATATTAATATGAAGATGACATCATATTAAGACGAAAAACCAAGACAAAGCTGACGTCATACTAAGACAAAGCTGTAAAAAGGGCATAACTTTCACTATAAATATCGAAATAAGGACATTATTAGATCATTTTAAAGAAGACTTCTACATCTACAAATCCTATGAAGACCTCAAAAACAATTTTTGCCTCTATAAAGGTGAAAATTTCCAATCAAGGTAGCTGTCCCCGAAATTTCACCCTATGCAGTGACACAAACTTCAGATGATCATAACTTTCCACTACGATATCCAAAACATACAAACTTTATATCGTTGGAATGCTGGAAAGATCCTCTAAAACTTCCAAATAGACAATTTCTACTGATTCTACCAAGATCATTCCATATTTTTCCCTCAAAGTTTGAACACTAATTTTTACCCTTAGAAAGACCTGAAGTATGAAATGCAATATAAAACTTGAAAAATCATAAACAAAAGTAATCATATTTCATTAACAAAACCAAATACAATTTGAGCTTAACTTTAATAACAATCAACATGCTCGTTAGTAGCTTAATACAAATAATACAAATACAGATGAATGCTCCATGTTTGATGTGCTTATAAAGCTAGCCCAATGTTACTAAGTTAATCCAAAAGACGCCTAGCTAGCTTGGAGTATCCAAATGCCTTGCAAGGGTTACTTATCTTCTTGATCCGCACCTGAGGAGGGAATAATGGGGGTGAGCTACACAGCTCAGTGACTAATATATATATAGCCATCGGTAATTAGCACAAATTCAGGCATATGTATGTGTGTCTACATATATATATATACAGCACATGCATCACATTTATCTCAATTCACAAAACAACTCATAACACTCAATATGCTTCATACTTAACAGTTCATTTATGCAATGCACAACAAACGGCTTGAGGGTTCCATGAAACAGAATGAGGAAACCGAAGTTTAGCCCATGAATAGAATGAGTTCAATTTCAGAGCTTATATGCCACAAGCGGGCAGTCGGAAGAAGGCTCTTATCAACGTGCACGTGACGAACAGAATGGTTCCACTCTCGCCCAAACAAAAGCACATAATCATGCTCAGAATCATTTTTATGAAAAATGATATGCTTTCATGCTTTTTCTTCTTTTCGGTTAACACAAAAGTCATAATTACAAAAACACACTTAGGCAAGAACATTGCCCAATTACACAATAACCATAAATATATTACCCACCTATTAAGGTTGCAGAAATCCAAGTCAAGCTTGCCTTTCCCTTTGCACTTGGGTAGTGTCCCCTTGGTTTCCTAACACAACCAAGGTTCCAATCAAAACGACATTCCAATACAACTTATAAACTTCAAAAAAAATCATACAATCACAATGAGTGTGAGTGAAACTCAAATCTAACCTACCCATGACCCATTTAGGTTAGGAAACTCAAAGCCTAACTTAGAAATCCTAAAAATCAAATGGGTTCTTTAAATCATCGTCTTCCAATCTAACACCCATTTTCTACACGAAATACTTTCTTTCTCTAGTTCTTTCTCTAACAAGGCAAGAAGAAGAAGATAGACTTACCTTGGCAAGATGATTTCCCTTCTTTTTCTTCTTTTCTCTTCTTCTTCTCTCTATTTTTCGTCTCTCTCTCTCTCTCAATGGCTTTCACGATTCTCCCTTCCTTCTCCTTCTAATTTTAAGACACTAATTATCCTATCCTTCCAGTTATGCCCCTCACATACTTGTACTTTCCCATTTTACCCTTTTTTTGTCTTTTATGGCTCTACTAACTACTCAAACTAACTTAATCTCTAATACTTCCTTCTACTTTCAACTTCTAATCCTTCCCTCAAGGTTCTAACTAATGGCCTAATTCTAAAATAAAAAAAAATTAAACTAACAAACAAACATAAATAACTATTTAAGCAATTTACAAGAAATTTAGAAAAGTTCAAGATCCAACATTTACAAGTTCAAGGTGATAAACTAAAGAGAAACGTGGCACTAAGAGAAATAAAGTAGCTTACTTGCAGGTCATGGAACCAATGGTAAGGTCACAAAAACCTAACTTATATAAGCCAACTTGAGCATAAAAGGTACGTCAAGCTAATAACACTAAACAAACATTGTATGGAAGGCAACCTATGAATTAGTTTAAGTTTTATTCTACATTCCATGTTATTTTACTATTATTTTGATGCTAGAATAGGATTTATTTAAGTTTTGATGTGTTTTAGGATTTAAAAAATTAAGCATCCTAATGAGATTGTGCATGATTAAGATGATAGGGTATGCATGTTAAAGGGTTATAACTCTAAGTGCAAAATTTTTTAAGTTTGATCATATAATTTTCAAGTTGCACATGTTTACAAAGAGCTATACGCTCTAACCATGTAAGTCTGCAAATGGATGCAATTCAATGACCTACACAGTCAACTACAAGGAATTGCAACCGGTTGCGGACTTACATGATTAGTTACACGGGCTTGTGTCTAACCGCAGACCGTGTAAGTCGGCGATGCACCTTAAAAATGTCCTAACTCTCCAATTTTCTCACTTTCTCTTTTTCTCTATCACTCTCCATCATCGCCCTTTAAATTTCGTATCCTAATTTTCACATTTTTCTTGCAAATTAGCGACATACAAGAAAGTTTTCTTGTTGTTTTCACTTTTTATGCATGATTAATTGGGTGTTTCGCATATATTTAAGGATTTTTTGCCCAAAAATGCCAAATTTAGGATTTTGTGAGAATTTGTGTGATTTTATGATTAATTGTGGTTTAATAGTTGAATATTATCATAACCCATTGGATTTAATGATTCAATTTGATGAATCGTATATGAATTGAGTGAAATTTCAACTTGAATTGTGAAATTGGGTCATTATTGCTCACTAATTGTTAAATTGTGATATTTTTGCGTAAAATTAGGTTTAATTAGTTGTTTTATGGTTAGTTAAAGTTGGGTTTGTGTTTAATTGCATGTCAATTTTGATTTTTGCATGAAATGGATGGTTAATTTTGTTAAATTTGTGTAATTGCTAAATTAGGGTTTTTATATTTCAAATTTAGGCATAATTTTATAATTAAATAATTATGTTAGTTTCAATTGTTAATTACAATAATTTTAATTTTTGATTTATTAGTTTTTTATTTAATGTTCCTAATTATTTAATGTTTATTTTATTTATTTAGTTGTTTTAGATTATTTGTACGTAATTTTATGAGTTTAATTTTTTAGTAGTTCTTTTTATGTTGAATAAATTAGTAAGCATAATAAATTTTAAATGTAGGAAAAAGGGCCTTTTTGTAATCTATCTGCAAATTTCTCACACTTCTCTAAAGTTTCAGACACAATGACGAGACCATGATGTGAAAAGGAAGCACCATATAAGTGATAGCAAGGAGCGGGGTCATCAAGAGACTCGAGAGGGGCTCGCTCAGTTCACCCACCCATGACCTCTAATATTGTTGTGTTATGTTGCAACACATAAAGAGCAATATCAATTACTGAGGGATAATACATTTGTCATAGGATGCAACATAGACCAGGAGGCGTTGGAGCAGGTGGGGTTAGTGCAATGAATAAGGGATTTGATCAACGTAGGTGTTTGACACATATTTTTCGAGATCGTGGAGCTCTTTTACTAGGAGTTGACACTTAAGGTTCTTTCCACATTCTTTGCGAAGAAGGGGAGGCATGACTGGGATAGACCAAACACCATCCAATTTCAATTATTTGGCAGGGAGATTATCTAAATGAGTTATTCAGACTTCTTCGTCACTATGGACTTATATAATCTAAAATTTGTGGGGACACAAGAATACTTGACCTTGTGGATAGATTTTCCATACGGGATGCCATCTTGGTAGTTTTGGAAAACCATAAGTGACGACAAGGAATGTGACGTGAGCAGATCCAAGTTATAGTTCTTTGACACTTAACGATCCACTATATACATGGAGTCTTGAGCCACAACTTAAGCGGACGAGGTGTTAAAAGAAGACAATTTCATCCTCGTTAAGGGCTTCAAGAGGTTGTGTAATGTCATTTAAAAATCTAACATAGAGAAGGTGTCTATGTAAACGTCTAACTTAGTGATTTTAAATGAGACACAATCATTTTGTTTATCTTTTATTAGTTTTTTTAGTGTCTAGTTAATAATAGTGTTGTTTGTCATGACGGGTTATAATTTAAGGTTATCAAAAATAGTAGCTGATCCTTTATCATTACTCGATTCAAGATGCAATTCCAATTTGCAACCATAAGAAAAGCCTTAAACTTTCATACTTATTTATTGTGACATTTGAAATTGTATAAAAGATACGTGATAAAAGTTATTCATTTGGTATAAGTATTATAAATACTATATAAGAAGTTTAAAAGATAAGATTAGGTAGTAAATGCACTCGTTTAACATGAAAGTTTCCAACCATATAATGACATATTACTAAAAAAATCTTAATCCAATTGGCATGTAATATTAATAAATGCATATACTATTTAATGAAAAATATATAATTAGTTCTCCAAAAATAGGACACTAGTCTTTTTATAATGATAATGGACATTGTCAAGCGTTGGCGCACATTGGCAAAAATCTTTGTCGAGATGCAAGATTTGAATATGAGATCAAAAGATAACTTGAGATAAACCTTAAGTTGAAGGTTAGTTAGATCACACGTATGAAGGAGACATGTGAGAGCTGTAAAGACTTAATGTGTGCTCAAATAGACGGACTATAACTAATGAACTAGACACAAGTAAGCATTGGACCGGACCAATATGCTATGAAAGGCTTTGGGCTTAAATGACTTATCATCAATGGATAAAGATCAAGGGGAGATCTTGGATGATGTGACGGATAAGATTATAGTAGATACACATCAACTCTAAAAGATAAAGATAATGTGGTAGGATCATCTGAAGATAGTAGAGTTCTTCATAGGTATGAATGTATCATTCCTAATTAAAGCAAACTCTTATCTTGTTAGTTGTGATGTACATAAATCCTATCATATAGAGACCTATTTAGATGAGAATGTCATCCAATTGGTTAGTGTAATGTAATCTAATAAGGATATAGGTGATCTAGCTAGTTCATTTCAATTAAGATTTTGAATTGTAAAGCTAGAGTTGCCTATAAATAGCTTATTTGAACCTTGCTCTTGAGAGGAGAGATAGAGGGGAAGGAAACACATTGAGAGAGAGCATTTCTTTGTACACTTGGGGAAGTAATAAAATGTGGTTTTTACCGTAACTTTTGTGTGTTTATTATTGCCTATGATTATTTAATACGTTTGTAGTATTTTTACTCGAGTGTGAGAGTTAAACAGTTTGAGAGTCGTACTTCAAGAGTCGTGGGGCATTTAAAAATAAGGTTTTGTTGGTCAATCATGTGGGAAGGCTAAGTTTTACTTATGCAGACTTAAGTGAGATTATCATGCAAAGGAATAAGCACGACTTTGGTATAATTTGATGTCTACGAAAATTTTTGTAATAGTAAGGATCATCATAATACCCTTATTTAGAGGAAACTATTCAAGTTCATACCAAATTATTAACATGTATGGTATGAAAATAAATGGCTAAGGCATAATGCAACTGCTAGTAAATTCTGTATATTCCAACTTGAAATCATTAGTGAGTCTTACCAAATGGTCTAAACCAAACTTGTATACCAATTCATTATGAAATGTGGAATATGTATAAAAGATACAGAAAAGTTATCGATTTGGTAAAGTATTATATATACTATATAAAAAGTTTTTAAAAAAACAAGCTTAGCTGGTAATTACACTCAATTAAGCATGAAATCAAGTTAGTGTCAAGATTTTGTATCTTTCCAAAAATGTAATGGCATGTTATTAAGAAAAAATCTTAGTCAAATTGGCATGTAATATTAATAAATGCACATACTATTAAATGATAACAAGCCATATATAATTAGTTCTCAAATCATAAGATATTGTATTCCTTTGTGTGATTTAATTTATTAGATGGAAGTGCTCTACACCGTTTAAACTATAAATATGTGTACGCAACTTTGGTGAAACAACTTCAATCATTTTGTAATAAAGAAATTACGCTTTGTGTATGGAAAAAAGCCCACTGGAAGCTTTGTTGCTTTGCTCACATATATACCTTTAGATTGAATATATGGTATGAATCCGATTCCAAATGGTATAAAACGTGATGTGACTATTGGCAACTTAAAATCATTTTTGAGACTTGGCAAGTTGTGGGAGTTTTTCTTAAAACAAAAAAAGACAATATTTGAATAAATAAATTGAGAATAAAAGAACTTAATTCTTTAACAAAATGATGTAATGAATATGTAGATGAGAATGGAGAAGAAATGACAAATGTGAAATTACTAAATTATTTTTTGTGTTATAATATTATTATTTGAATACGACTTTATTTCAAACAACCGGCCATCTCCTTAACGCAAATTCAAGAGTAAATTCTGATCTTTAGTTGTCTAAGATCTGAGAGACATTTATTATAAATAATACAGATTTAATACTATCAACTTGTAAGATTTATTTTTCATTTATAAATTCTTACAGATATCAGAAATAAATATCCCCTCAAACTTTTTACCTAAACTTGTATATGAATTGAGCTGAATCGAGTTTCGTTAAGATAGTAATGTTTTTTATCATATTATTAAAAAATATATAAAGATATTGATCATTATTAATATCATTGATAGTATTATTAGATAATAATAATTAATTTTTTATTAAATATATAATTTATTAGTTATTATGTAATAACTACAAATAATAAAATATCAATTACTTTAATTATTAATATATTAAGTATTATTATATAAATATGATGAATAGGCTTAGCAAAATGCTCGGCCCCGAAAATCTGTCTTCAAGCATGTTCGGTGGCTCGAAATCCTATCGAACCCAAGTCAAACTCGATTTAATATATATTTTTAAAATTCTTAAAAGCTAAAAACAATGTTTTTTTTAGAAATTGAAAAATTCATTAAATAATAGAGAAGTTTACATCTGGAGAGGGTCTCTCCCACGTGAGATAGACCTACTTGTTCACTGAGTACATCTAAGTTAAGCAGAAAACGGTGCCGTTCATAACAAATTAAAGGCTAAGTCGTTTAACATTGAGGATAAAACGATCTTCATCTTTCTCGAATCTTCGACCATTACCCAATTTGGGAGGATGAAGACGACGCTCTGATTGCGATGCTTGCGGTGGCTCCACGGATCATCTCATACTAGGTTCTTCGCTTAAATAAGGACTCATCTCAGGTAGCAAACTCCACCTCAGAAAGCTTTTGTGATTAGCGCATTTTGTGTTTCGCTAAGTTCTTGCTTTATTTTCGAAGGAGGGAGGAGACTCTTTGAGGGCTCAGTTCTTCGAAGACAAGCCGGTGAGGAAGATCTCGACTTAGGTAATAGTATTCAGGTCAGTTGTGATTCCATTCTTTATATCCTTTCTTGAGTCTACGTAGCAATTCTCAAATTCAGACAAGGAGATCAACACAGGTAACAAACTCAACATCCGAACTCTATGATCGTTTAGGGTATGGCTAATCTGATTTCAACTTATCATGATTTGATTTTCTAAAAGGACTTCGGAGGCAAGCCAGAGTGGGAGAACGGAGAGGAGATCTAATCCACTAAAAAAGGTACACAGTTCGAAGATTTTTTAAAGTTTCCTTTCTTTTTTCTTGAAATCTCCACTGATTTAACATTTATCTATTGATAACAGGGATATGGATGAATAGCATGGATCTTCAAGCAATGGCCAACCCAGAAAGGAGAAGATTTTAGTAATTCCAAGTGAGTCCAGAATTGAACAACCTCATTTAGTTCCTTGGATACTGTAATGAATAGTATTCTTGTATAAAACATGGGAACTGTTGTGAACTTTGATTGGATTTCATTTCTCCATTGTCAACTGAGTAACTAGTACTTAGGACAGATTTGATAGGGCTAGTGCTATATTCTCCATACAAGGGCCATTCTTCTGCTACAATGTAGGTTTAACTGATTGATGATCAGTTGCTCTTTTATGATGGCAGTAGTGAGTTCTATAAGAGATATCATCGAAGGAGATTTGTCTTTAAACTTTCTACTATTCCTCTCATTCCAGATTACTTGAAAACATGTAATCACCGAGAGTAATATAATAACCCTATCATATTTAGAAATATGCAATGCTATTTTACTTAAAATGAGTCATTTCATTTCAGAGTTTTAGACTTCAGACTAGGCTTAATGAGGTAGTCCGAGTCCAAGCTTGAGTTTGAATTGAAGTCTAAAATTTTGAAAATAAAAGGTTCGAGCTTGGGCCAAAGCCTAATCAACTTCGACTGGACACATTGATTTTGAGTTAGGTCAGACGGGACAAGTTTTGCTAAGCCTAATGGTGGATCAATAAATTGATCTATTGGGCATATTCTAGCTGTATAATTGGCCAATTTTCAATACATCTAATAACACTTATCCCAAAAATATGACGTAAATCAAATTTAAATTTAACAACAAAAGTTAACAAAAGAGAATGGTATTAAATTTCATACAAAATATGGGCTTTCACCAAAATTTTAATTTATTGATTTAGTGAACTTTGTTAATTTAGTGAAATTAATGAGAACCATTTATCTTTTACCCTAATTAAATCTAATATTAGGTACCTTCCCACTAGTCTATGAAATAGTCCTTTATTTTCACCATTATCAAAATTTATAATTTTAATCTAGTATCTTACACTTTATTTTTAAATATTTTCTAACGATTATATATTTTATTTAAAATAAAATAAAAGTCTTCAAAATAACATATACAAAATAATAGTATTAAAATATGAATAGATAAATAAATATTAAATTTTATTTATGATAAGCTCTAGAAAATCTAATCCATTCAATTCAGATTGTTATTGGATGTTAATTATATGTAACTATAAGTCATTTATAAATGTTGAGTAATATTGTGCTTTTTTAAATTTTAATATAACTTAAATATAATTTTTTTTAGGTATGGACTCCGGGTGTCTACCGGCGAACCCAGTGACCAATCCTCTCGTGTGGCTGATCCTAGAATTTAAAGTTGCTTCATACCCAAAGCTAAGGATCAAATCCTTGACCTTTAGTTAAGAATGAATGAGTCTTGTCTACTCAACCACACCCCTTAGATTATTTAAATATAATATTTACATATGCTTTTCAAAAGAGTTTCCATTCAATATTCACCTTAGTTAATGAGATGGATTAACAACATACTTAAATAAACAGATATGATGACAAAAAAAAAAAAAAGAAGACTTCCATTTTTGTTTTTACTGCAATATTAAAAAGTTGGTTAATTACTTTGGAATGCCTCCTTGTTTTGCTTTGTTCGACTACCCTTCCGTAGAATCTTAACGATTCTTAAACACCGAACACTAACACAGTCACCTCAAACTTCCTAACAGAAGAACCAATTGAAAATGTTCAACTCAACCTTGCCCAGTATGCTTCTGTCTCCGCCCATCTGCAATAACCAAAAAGTCAGGTTCCTGGAAAATATATATAATATATCTTCTAAAGTTTCAGAAAAAAAGATTCTCCAGTGATCATTGAAACAGGAAGACACATTCTGAACATCAAACCTGATATTGTTCTCATTAAGGGAACCCTCCAATTTTTATATTCTGCATACTTGCAATGCTGTCATCATTCACCGTTGTCAATCACCCATTAATTGTCTTTTAAATATGTGATTATCAATTACCCTTTTTCTCTATTCTATTTAATGGATAACATGCATTCTGACTCGATCCCATTACCCATTTTCTTAGATAATGATTTCTATTTTAGATTGATCTGTCTGTGCCATTCTCATTATAAAATTTATCCTGGAACGACCGTTGTGTTCTCATTGGGCTCATGTAATTATGCAACTACTTTAATCTGGGTTTGGATTTATTAATCTGGGTTCATCTCTTGACTGATGCCTAAATGATTCCATTATGGTTAACTAACACATGGACATGGTCCCCTAACTAAATTGAGTTAATGGGAAGCATATAACATGATTGACTTTGAAGGAAATGATAATTACTTTATTGCCTACCGCAATTCAATACGGTTTCAGATATTGCTTTACAACAGGCCTTGTTTGTTGTCAACAATTGATATTTCTTTCTGACCTGTATGAGATAGTTAACAGCCATCTTGCTTTGCCTTAAAGCCTTTTAAATGTTTAGCCTTAATGCAGAAAAAGATCAATTCTTGTCCTATATGAAAGAATTAAAGTTAGATTACTGAAATCACTCAGACTATAACAATTCTAGCTACCTATTTTGCTTTAGATAGAAGGATGATTGCTTTCATTTACAGTTTAAAACGTGTAGTGTAGTGTAGTGTCGTGTTAAATTGAGTAAGGAAAATAAGTTTAGTAATAAAAAAATGCCCAAGTTGCACTAAAGAAGTGACTTAATATACCAAGAAACCTGCCCTTTTCTCACCAACCACTGAAAGGTTCATTAACTCGACCCTGAAAAGGAATCAAAATCTGAATCTCTCTTCTCTATCACCCCTTACAGGACACAAGTAACGTTAATGGCCGACCCACAAAATTTTTTAATCCCCTAGCTCCTCCTCCATGGTAGAACCGACCAAAGCATAATAGGAATTGGCTTCAACAAGACATGATTCCATATTTGGTCGTATACCTAACGGTTAAAACCCTTATCGATGCTTTTTATGCACCGAATATTAGAAAACACAGGATGATTGTAAAGATGTAAATGTGATGATGCATGTCATACTTTGGATTAGTCAAATAAAGAACCTAATCAATTAAGGACCTAACATATATATGCATTGTACCAAGTTGGGTTGATATATTCTGACCAGCCAGCAACATTCCACGTTTCTCTTTGCTGCTTTCTTTACACACACAACCTAATCAACTAAATTTAAGGACCAAGACAAAAGAATAAAAAAAACATCACACCAATGTTCATTTGTACACCCTTTAGCCTCTACAAAGTCAATTGAAGAATCGTCTAGCCGTTTGTGGGAAGAGATAAAATGAGGGTTACAATAGAATATGGTCCTTTGCCCAAAAGTTATTAAACAGGTGCATGCATAAGCTTTGAGTCGTCGCACCAACCGAATGCAACGAGTTTATCAATCATAACCTATCTATAGAAACCAACCAACTACTTAAAGCAATGGATTTTTTTATTAAAAAAAACAGACGTTAACAAGTAGGCCTTTTCTTATTGGTCACCTTAATCCTTATAAACATCTAGTTAGTATTCATTCTTGTCATATAAAGAATATGGATATCAGTATAATATTTAAAAATACAATGAGATAAAGAAAAAAGAAATAAACCAATGAGGATGCTCTTCTTTATAGGAAAACCTTGATTGAATTAGACTACCATCATAAAAAGACTCTTTTGAGATAGAATAAGGTCATCATCACACCCAGTCTGAAATTTTGTAATAAAGTGGAGTCTAAAGAGGTCTGATAGTACGCAGCCTTATCTCTACATAATAGAGAGGTTGTTTCCGGTACTTAGATTAAATGATTTCTAGGATATGAACATTAAGATTGTGTTGTTCCTATCCCACTAAAAAAATCTCTCATTTATTCACCTCTAGACATCTTAAAGAATCGTATGCATGTCTTGTTCGATAAGAAGATCGAACTTTATTTTAAATCGTGCAATCCTTTAAACATAGTTAGCAATCCACACTCATTCCTCACGCTCAAACTATACCATCTGCTATATGTCCCAATAGGTTAGCATTGGTGCATAAATTTGAATAATTCTAAGATAAGGGGCACTTCCCTAATGTGAGAGGCGATGTTGAATCCAACCATCAAGTTTCATGCATACGAATGCAATTGGTTAGGACTTAATTATGTAGTATATTAAGTACTTGATGGATTGTAGGATGGAGAGGCAGTTGAAATTCACACTTGAAAGAATTGTAATAGAACCCCATTGTACTAGACCTAGGGTAACATGTACACTCATTATCGCCTGATACATGTGTGAGATTTCTTTAGGGACGTGAAACTTCTCCCTCATCTTTTCATTCCGAAGTGGAAAGTCTAGTGAAGAATTTCAAAGATTAAGCCTTTTATTATACCTGATTGATCCAGGTTTATTAGATTTAATGAAGGAAATTCTAATTGCTATGAGAAGGAGATAGTGTCTTAGTAGACTTACAAGATACCTGATTGTTGTTCTTATGATTAGACGTTATTGTTCCTATATCACTATATCCGTTAGAGCCACTAGCTCCACTCTAAGAACTAGTCCTAGCACCCCTCCTATTCTTTAAAATTTAAGACAAAGATAAAGGGATGTAATCTTACCTTTAGAAATATGACAGGTTCATCAAAACGCCTTAAGGCTAAACCTGTACCGAAAAGCAAATATAAATAAAAGACAAGGATGGTTTTTGTCTCAAGAAAGCACCAATTTTCAAAAAAATGATAAGATGAACCACTTCCACATCATTTGCATTATATAGAAGAATGGATGATGAAGATTGGCTTAAATCAATGATCCAGATCGAGTAATGGTCCGTCTCCTTGTTGGTGGTCAAAATGTCTCTCTTTATAAGGGATTAGCATGTTATCTCTGCGCAAATGCGCAGTAAAAATGTCCAGTGCATTTAATAAAAATTGAAACGGGTAAGAATTTTTTTAATCATATAAAATTATAAAAATAG
>JANITX010000004.1:17314360-17336713 GCA_027564395.1 Erythroxylum ulei
TTGAGAGGTACTAGGTACGACTTCTAGTTCTATTCTTTGTCCGCTTTCACAAGCTATTGGGTAACATGCATGAAAATTACGTATACCCACATTAGACATTGTCACATAAACCTCATTTCTTAACACATAACATTACAAATTCTATTTTATTCTTTAACCAACAGCATAGGTCCCATTCGTGAAAGCATAACTTCTTATAAATAGGTCCAACGTTGTTCAAACTTTCTAGACCTCTAGTTAACACATAAATTCACATTTCTTCTTTTATTACCATGTTCTAATTCGGTCATTAAGGGAATCTAAATCTCCCATTTACAATCAACCTTAACAATCAGTCATAAGTTGGACCCTTCCTGTCACAAAACTTTATAACTCATTCATTTCTTATCCAATTAAGGTAATTCAAAAATTAATTTTCAATAGACTCATATGGCTATCACATATCCAAATATGGCTTAAAAATGATGTAAAATGGATTTATTGTGATTTTCACAAGCCTGTCCTGTTTCTGTTTTCTTCTATGTCACTAGAGTTAGTAATACCCTTCACTTATTCGGGCATATCGAACAGAATACTTATCTAATTAAAATTTCCTTTATACAGAACTTAGATGACACAGTTTTGAGCATTTCATAAGAAGAACTAATCATCCAATTCTAACTCTAAGGTCCTCAAACAATTAACTTTCAGTTCTCATTTCAATCTCACTGGTATTCTGAACCAGTACCAATTTGGGGCCTCTTACTCTTGTTCAGCTCACCCTAAAATCGTGGAAAAATTCAGGGAGACAGTACACATCTGGATCTACAACTTCTTTGTTTTGATTTTCTCCAGATTCACACGTTAAACAGCTCAACAAAAATGTACTAAGAGAGTTACGAATCTGTCTCCATGACAGTTTAACCTTCAAAACCCTAGGTTTTGGTTTAACCCCCCAAATCACCATAAAAACGAAATTTCTTCATGTTAAAGTGTCATTAGACATCAAAGAACAAGAATCCATCATCCAAATCATCAAACTCATACATTCCATCAAATGGGTTTCATAAAAGAAGAGAAAACCAAGCTTTAATCCATAGATCTAAGCAAAGGAATGGAGGCTTACCTTTTTATACTACCCAAATGGCTTGATTCTCCTTCCTTTTCTTATTACAAGGGTTGAAAAAAAAGCTTGGAGGGTTTCCACTGAGGTTTTCGGTGGTGAGGGAGAGGAAGAAGACAATGTATTTTGTCATATTCCCAACTTACTCCTTTTATATGCCCCAAGTCCACTTATTTACAAAAATGCCATTCTTGTACTGATTTTTAAACATCTGCCCAAACAATTTCCTGTGACCACCGAAAAATTTCATACATCATTAATTTGATGTCACCGTAAATTATTATTCACTGTTCTGTGATTTTAATGACATCAGTCTCAAATATCGATTTATTTCGGTGTACCGAGTAAACAAGATACGGGGTATTACATATAGGAAGCTTAACCATGTCACCATCAAGAATCGATATCCGCTCTTACACATATATGATTTTTTTGATCAATTGTAAGGGACTAAAGTCTTCTCCAAGATAGACCTGAGATTATGTTATCACCAGTTGAGGATAAAGGAGTTTGACGTGTCAAAAACTGCTTTTAGAACACGGTATGGTCATTTTGAGTTTTTAGTTATGCCATTCGGATTGACGAATGCCACTGCAACCTTTATGGAATTAATGAATAGAGTTTTTAAGCCTTTCTTGGACCGATTTTTCATTATCTTTATTGATGATATTTTGGTTTAGTCCAAGAGTGATAAGGAGCATGAAGAGCATTTGAGGATTGCCTTGGAGACATTGAGGAAGAATGAATTGTATTAGAGACATTGAGAAAGAATGAATTGTATGCTAAATTTGACAAATGTTAATTTTGGCTAAGGAAAGGAGCATTCCTTGGACATGTAATCTCAGAACAAGGAGTGCATGTGGATCCAAGGAAAATAGAAGCTGTGGTGAAATGGGAAGCACCTAAGAACATAGCAGAAGTGAGAAGTTTCTTGAGTTTAGCTGGATATTACCTAAGGTTTGTGGAGGGCTTTTCTGTAATAGTGGCTCCACTTACCAAATTGACCAGGAAGAACCAAAAGTTTGTACGGATAGAGGAGTGCCAGAACAATTTTGAGGAATTGAAGAGTAGATTGACAAATGCATCGATTTTGACTTTGCCTTCGGGTAGTAACGGATATGTAGTGTATAGTGATGCCTCAAGGAAGGGATTGGGCTGTGTATTGATGCAAGGAGATAGAGTCATTGCTTATGCTTTTGGGAAATTAAAACCCTATGAGATGAACTATCCTACACATGAATTGGAGTTGGCTAACATAATTTTTGCATTGAAGATTTGGAGACATTACTTATATGGATTCACAACCAAGGTGTTTACAGACCACAAGAGTCTTAATTATCTGATGTCAAAAAGAGTTGAATTTAAGCAAAGAAGGTGGTTAGAACTGTTAAAATATTATGAGTTAATGATAGACTACCACCTGGGGAAAGCTAATGTAGTAGCAGATGCACTAAGTAAGAAGTCTACTATGGCACAAGTGGAGACAATATATGTTCCTTTGTTGAAGGAATTAGCCAAACTTCAGGTGACATTGAGGCAAGCTGAATCTAGGTGTATATTGGCTAACTTTAGAGTAAGGCCAGTGTTGAATGAGAAGAGTAAATAATTGTAGGCATAGGAGGAGTATTTGAGTAGGCACAGAGAAGAAATAAAAAATGGTAAACCTTCTGAAATAGAGATAAGGGAAGATGGACTGATGGCGGTAGGTAACCAATTATGTGTTCTAGATATGCAAGAGCTGAAAGATGAGATTTTTGATGAGGCACACAATGCTCCCTATGCAATGCACCCAGGGAGTACGAAAATGTGCAAAGACTTGAAAGAGCCATTCTGGTGGAAAGGAATGAAGAAAGATGTTGCAGAGTATGTTAGTAAATGTTTAGTGTGTTAGCAAGTCAAGACTGAACACCAGGCACCTTTAGGCAAGCTTAAACCTTTGTCGATACCAGAATGGAAATGGGAAAAGATCACGATGGATTTCTTGATGGGATTGTCGAGAACTAGCAAAAAGCATGAAGCAATATAGGTGATTATTGATAGGCTAACCATGTCTACGCATTTCTTGCCAATTAGGCAGGCAAATTCTTTGAACTCTTTGGCCAAGAAATACATAGATGAGATAATCAGGCTTCAGGGGATTCCAAGTTCAATAGTCTCGGATAGAGATCTCAGGTTCATCTCTAAATTTTGGGAAAGCTTACAAGAGGCTTTGGGAACTAAGTTGCACTTTAGTACAGCTTTCCATCTACAGTCTGAGGACAATCGAAGAGGAAAATATGAACAAGGGCTCATGGGATGATCATTTATCTTTAATTAAGTTTGCTTACAATAATTCCTATCATTCGGGAATTCAAATGGCACCTTATGAAGCTTTGTATGGTAGGAGGTGCAAAACTCCTATATGTTGGGACGAGGAAGGTGAAAGGAGGCTTTTAGTGTTAAGTCAAGAAGACTTCACTTTTATTAATTTTGGTGACAATCAAATAATAATAATCTTAGAAACAAATGAACTGTTTTGATAAGTTTGTTAAGTGTGTAGAAAAATGTAAGTAGCACAAAAACACAAACGAAGCAAAACGCAGAAGAAGAAAAACACAGAAGAAGCAAAACATTGAAGAAGCAAAACATAGAAGAAGCAAAACACATAAGCAGCAAAACATAGAAGAAGAAAAACACAGAAGAAGCAAAACACTGAAGGAGCAAAACACAGATGACACTTCATCATAGACGAAGCGACAAAATCAGACGATACAAAGTAGAAGATACACTAAAACGTCAAACAGTTAGTTAGTTGGAGTTAGTTACAAAACTCAACTAAATAATGGTTTCTAGAATAAACAAGAAGTAGTTTTTTAAGAAGCAGTTGGAGATTTAGGCTATAAATACTAGTCCTAGTCGAGGACTAGAAAAAAATAGTTATTGATTTTACTTAGAAAAATTCTATATTCAAAGTGCAAAACAAGAGAGCAAATAGTACTGAAACGAAAAGCTCACAATATCTTTCTAGTGGGAGAAAGAAAAGGCTAAAGCCTGGACAGACTAAGATAGCAGAAAGAATACTTTGTGAAAGTGACCTGAAGAGGCTCTAGAAGGGAAGAAAGAATACTTGTAAATTTGAAAAGTATAGTGAAATCTCAGGCGAACTCTGAGGACTGGGCGTAGTCTATGGTTTGTGGTGAACTAGTATAAAATCATAGTGCCTATACTCTAACTCTACACTTTATTTTTCTTATAGTTAGACGAAAATTACTTGCGATTCAAATACGTATCAACCTTAGTAAAGTATCTTTGGTATTCATTTGGTAGTTGAAAAAGATTTTCAAGAAATATCAAAAGATTTGTAGTCTAGAAAAGATTACACAATTTAACCCCCCTTCTTGTGTATTTTGTATACTTTACGTAATTTCTATATTACCTAAGTGATTTACTTCATTTAGGGCCTGAGCTGGTATAAGTCACAGTTGATAAGATTAAATTGGTGAAACAGAGACTTAAAGCAGCTCAAGATAGAATGAAGAGCTACACTGATGCACATAGAAAAGAGATGGAGTATGAAGTTGGGAACAGAGTGTTTCTTAGAGCTTCTCCATGGAAAAGAGTTTTGAGGTTTGGAAAGAAAGGCAAGCTTAGCTCGAGATACATAGGCCCTTATTAGATGACTGAGAAGATCGGGCCTTTAGCCTATAAGTTAGCTTTGCCACCTGAATTGTCTAAGATTCACAATGTCTTCCATGTATTGATGTTGAGAAAGTACCGGTTTGATCCTTCGTAGTTCAACCTTTGGAGGTTCAACTAAGAGAGGATTTGACTTATGAGGAGCAACCAGTGGAGATTTTTCACTCGAAGCAAAAGGTTTTGAGAATCAAGACAGTGAAACTAGTTAAAGTCTTATGGAAGAACCATTCTACAGAAAAGGCCACGTGGGAGCCTTTAGAAGCCATGAAGGAGAATTATGCTCACCTCTTCAACGAATCAGGTAAGAATTTCGAGGACAAATTTTTTTAAGAGGGGCAGAAATATTGGTGCCCGAATTTTTTATTTATTTTATTAAGCATGTTCTGAATAAATTTTTGTGGTCTTGTTAGATAAATCATTTTATTTGGATTCTAGTTATTATGTCAAAGATAGGAGGGTTTATTGCATGGATTAACGGAATTAAAGTATTAATGTTACAAGAATGTATCAAGGGCAAAATTGGCAAGTCACTTAAGGTTAAAAGACATAAGGCTTATATTGGAGGGCAAAAGGACATTATATGATTATTAAGAGTGTAGAAGAAGAAAAATTGGTGAGTGAGAAGAGAGAAAAAGGAGAGTGTCATGGAAGGAGAGGAAGAGAAGAGAACAGCTAGGGATTTGGAGATCTTGAAAAGTTTGAAGAATTTGAAGCTTCAACAAGTAAGTTATGCTTTAAATTTCATGGCTTTGGTTAAATGAAACTCAAATAAAGTTGAATATGTGTGGGAAGTTGTTGATGAATGATATAGGCAAATGTTTTAATCTGTTAGGGTTAATGATCAAAGATAGACCATGATGTATTTGTCAGTGTTATTAGGTTAAAATGAATTTTCAAAATGAGGTAGAAAGGATGTTTTTTGTATAAGATGTGTTAGGTGTAAGATGTTAGGGGTGAGAAATCTAGAAAATTTAAAGGACAAGTCAAGTTTCTATCAAAGTTCGCAATGGAAAACATTTATCTTCGCCGTGGTGAAGTCCCCATGCTTCACTGCGGCCAATTGTGAGGTTCACCGTAGCCAAATTGCAAGAAAATCAAAGTTCACCATGGTGAAGTTTTCATCTTGAACATGCTTTGGTATTTTGAGCATAACTTTTTCTGTAGTTATCCAAATGGAGTGATTTTTAATTTGAAGTAAACTAGAGACATAGGGATTCAAGGTTTACGAAGAAATCAAGTCCCAATTTAGTCTGTAATGATCTCAATATTTAGAGGGAAGTTGAGCATATAATTTTTTTTAGTATAAGAACAATCCCAAAATATTTGGGCTATAATTTTTACATTATTGAACCAAATTGAATAATTTTGGTCTCATTAGAAACTTAAGACAATGGGGAAATTTTTTTTGGAAGGAAGTATTATCAAATTTCTTTGTTTACCTGATCAAAATGATCATGGAAAATTGACCCAAAGGTTTAGATTTTTGAAAGGGTTATAGTTTAATTTTAACATTTTTTATTATTAAAGTTTTATGATTTTTCTTTGAATTGGGATTAAATAGAAATTAGTTTATTTGAAGGGAATCAAGACAACCTTACTCAAGAGCAAGAGGAAAGGCAATCTTGAGCTTGGATTTTCAAGTGAAATTAGGTGGGTAATGTATTTATAGTTATTGTGTGATTGGACAAATTCTTGCTTATATGTGTATATGTCTAAATTGTTGATGTTTGAATTATTGTGAAGATTTGATAATACATGATGATTTGTGATTATGTTATACCTTGAAAGAGGTTATAACATTTTGTCTAAAGTAAAAGAAGGAAAGCATATGATGAAAATGATTTGAGCATGAATAAGTGCTTTTATTTGGGCGTGAGTGGAACCGTTTTGTTCGTCACGTGCACATTGACAAGAGCCTTCTATTGGCTGCCCGTTTGTGGCATATAAGCTCCGAAAATGGACTCATTTTATTGACGGTGTAAACTTCGGTTTCTCCATTTCGTACCCATGGAACCCTCGAGCCATTTGTTTGTGCATGGCATCTTTGAATTGTCAAGTACAATGCATTTGAGTGTATGTTCAATGGTTAACCTGCTTAATTATGAGTTTTTGAGCTAATTTGAGAATGCCTAAATTGTTAGATATATATATATGTACATATGCTTGAATTTGTGGAAAATTACTGATGGTTATAACTATATTAGCCTCTGAGCTAACCCATCATTTTCCACTCCTCATGTGCAGAACGAGACGCTTAGAAATCCTTGTAAGGCAACGGAAACTCTAAGATAGCTAGAGACTTTTGTACTATGTTAGCGAACATTTTGAACAGCTCATTAGACATATCAACATTGAGCATCCTCATGTATTTTGTATTAAGCTTTAATGTGTATGATGATATGTATTTGCTTAAACTCTTTTGGATTAATAATGAATGAAGTCCTTTTTGTGTATGATTATGTTTGTCTAGTGGGTGAGTTGAATGGTTAGAGTTCTATGTATGAATGTTTGTGTGTTTAGTATTGGTGGTTGAATGTTGGGAGTTCGGGTTCCGAAACTTGGGAATTCACCACGGTGAAGCCAGCCTTTCACCGCGGCGTATTTGTCCCGAAGGGTGAGGAGTGCTCGCCTTGAGAGTTCGCCGCGGCGAAGCCAGAAGTTGGCCGCGACAAAATTCTCTCTCGATTCATTCGCCGCAGCGAACCCACCACTTTCCACGTTGCCAATCCTTTGCATTCGAATGCTTTCAACTGTCCCCTTGCGTGATATTTAGCTGATGACCCTGTGCGGTTGCCTCGGAATAGGGAACGGGACCCGGGCCCAGCATCTTATATATTCCTTGGATTTTCTCACTTCATCATTACCTCTACTTTCTTTGGGTCTCCCAATATGCCATGTTCAGATACTATACGACCCAACATTTTATTTGATCAAGCTAAGATTCACTCTTATTAAACTTGGCATATAATTATTTCTACCTTCATGATATGTAAGATTTCCTCAAGTATTCAAAATATTCTTCTCAACTTTTTGAATACATTTAATATATCACCTATGATCATAGTCACTTATTAATCCAAGCAAAATTGAGACACATTATTCTTCAATGACATGATACTGTCGGGGGCATTGTTAACTCAAACAGATATTGCCAAAGCTCTATGTGCCCATGATTAGTTCTTGTAATTCCTTAAGTAACTAATTCCTCAATAAGGTAATACTATCTCATGTTATTTTCGTTTTCCAAATAGACTTATTTTCTCGAATAATTTTCTCCATTCACTCGATTTCCTCTGATTTCACATTGCCTTATTCTAATATCTATTCATTCATACTAGTTTCTCCACAAATTTCAATTTATTTGCCATCTTAACTTCCTGTGTTGGTAACACATTCATCAAATCTAATTTGTATCCCCAGAACATATTTACATAGAATATAATGTGGACCTAAGTTCTCCTTATGTTAGCAATAGTGTCTCCTTAAATTCAAGAATTCAATCATATAATGGGATACTTTACATCAAATAAAATACATACACTCTCAGTAGCATATTCAACTTTTTATGCTTGAGTCTCTAATAGAAATGGGACTCCTATATTCATTTTTAATTTGTTCAATAATCATTCATTTCTAATTTGTTCCTTCATTGATCATTCTTAAAAATAAACCATCTGGTCTACTTAACCTAATTCAGTGATATTCTTCTTCGAAAGAAGATTTCTTGCTACTATCATCTATACTGTTCATGTAAACCTTATCAATCAACTGTACATATCAATTATCAATGAAATGTGCATATCAATTATCAATGAATGTGCATGAGACTCACTTTCATTTATTACTTTGTTATGACCGAGTGCCTTTTTACTAGCTCATATGCTTTGTGGATACCGAGTTGTATCAGATAATGTCCCATATCCCTTAGTGGATACTAGGTACAATAGCAACTGAGCCAGAGGCTTTTTCACATTCTGAGCTTTAAGCTCTTTTTACTGGGGACTATGGTCATAATTGTTTTTATCTTTCATGTATTCATGTAATGAAATGCATCAATCACATAAGATCAATTAGTCACTTTATTTCACTTTACACGTGTCATCAGACCTTGGTCCAGCAGTCAACATTTAAGTTAAGAATCACTTATTTCATTCACATGCACATTCACATTTTTCTTCGAAACTTGATCCAACATTCAACAATCAAGTTGAGTATACACATAGTCAGTCCAATTCACATTCAATGAGCACCTCCAATATGATATTCATGCATCAAACACCTCGAATATTCATGCATCAAACGCCTCGGACATTCATTGCCTGGAATTAGTACAATCACATTCACATCAATCATATCAGTAGTAATTCAATGCAGAAATTTAAAACATAACAAACAATGAAATGAGACCATCTAAGTCGACTCACCGTATGCTCCAGATTAGCATTAGCTTCCATGATTTGGACACGTCTGGATGCAGACGTTTATCCTACACATCAAACTTATACAATACATACATTGCACACACATTAATAATTGAACAATCTTATGAATACTCAATCACATACATATGTATATGTGTTTTGTATAATGCATGCTCAATGACAATCCCAGGTATATTAAATAAATTCACATCTTATGCTCATTCTCATCTCATAATTCATATATGTCTAATTGAACCTAGATTTACATTTCATTTGTACATGATCCTTCTAAGTTCACCATTAAATCCTTATCCTTTGTATATGTCTAGGTTATTCTTATGCTTACACCTCAAGAACACTTGGTTATTCTAATATCATAAACCAATATCTCGTCATTTCTTTTCTAACATATAAGCTCTCATAATACCCAATTGTCATTCGCATTTACTTAATACATATTACTCAACTCCTTTGAATCATAACTACAATCATATGAACATCTTCATTCACATTATACTCATACCTTTTGTCCCAAGATATATTTATTTATAGATGATTGACTTATTAATGTTTTCCCATAAGATATTTAGGCTTGATTTTGATCTTGAATGAGCCTAGTTGATGTTGGATTGAGTGATTAAAGTAAGGAAAGCGTATTAAGTATTAAGGAATGATTTAAAGATCTTGTTAATTGGTTATGAGATGCGTATTAAGGAAATGTACACGAGATTGTCATTGAACATGCATTGTACATATTCCATATATACAATTGTGCATAAATGAATACTTATAATTGTGCAAAATTGTGATGTGTATAAATGTGTATGTATTGCATGATTTAGAAGAGTATATTGAGCGTCAACATCCAGACGTTGCCAGGACTTCAAAGCAATAGCTTTCTAGAGTAAACTGTGAGTAACCTAAACGATCTCACTTAATTATTTGTTTGTATTAAATTCTGTATTGAATTATTTTGTAAAATTGATTGTGTTGATTTCGGACATTGAATGTCCGAGGCGTTTGATGCATGAATGACATATTAGAATTGTTTCTTGTATGTGAATTTGACGAAATAAGTGTTACTCAACATGATTGTTAAATGCCAGACCAAGGTCCGATAATAAATGTGAATGAGACTGTGAATGTGATTGATTGAAACAATGACTGATTGAATATGTGTGATGCATTTTATTACATGAATGCATGATCAGATAATGAAAGTTGTGACCTGAGTAGCCACCGAAAATAAGCTTAAAGTTCAGAATGTGAGTAAGAGCCAAAGGCTCGCTATGTATAATGAGCCCTGTATTTCCAATAGATAAAGGACAATTATCAATGAGCTCGATATCCACAATGACTATGGGACAGTTATAGGCACTCGGTAACAACAACATAATAATTGGAAATGAGTCTCATGAGCATTGCGTATACATTTAATATGCATGTTTGAATGATTGAAATATACTATTGACTTGTATTTGAATGAGAACGTGAAAAGTGTGAACAAAGTGCTATACAATGCTATATGATGATAAATAAAATGATGTGAATTATGTGGTTATATATGTTGATGTGTTGTGTGAATTGAGTGAACCATCAAGGATGGTTACCTCACTGAGTTCGTAAAACTCACCAAAGTTGCAATGTTGACATTTCAGGACCGAAAAAGGATACTAGTAACAGAGAGACTCTAGAAGATGCATAGTTCTTGTACTTTTGGATAGAAGAAATGGCTCAAAGGTCAGTCGGCTGAGACTAAAGGATCCAGTTAGAAATTTTTGTATAATTCCTCATGTATGTAGCGTATTCTGTAATTAGTCTTGATAATGTACATATTTGGATGATTTTGTAAAACTATAATGTATATTTGGTTTTTATGAAATGAAATGTGAAAATTTTGGATTCTTAATTATTGTGTCTTTCTTTATGATGCCTTATAAGAAAATATGAATGCTCTAGCATGCCACCCTTGTGGGGTACGTACTTGGATATCACTTAAGATGTCGGGTACGTGTCTTGCAAGAGTCAGGTACTTGCATTGACAATAATGGAGACTTTAAATTTCAAGGTTGTTTAAAATGGTGATTGTGGATTTTGGAAAGCAAATAATAGATTTAAGAATCACTCCTACTGTTTGGAAACAGAACTAGGAATCACTCGTATTATATCAGAAAGGAACTAGAAATCATTCCTTTCATTTTGGAACAACTAGAAATCACTCTATCATTTGGGAATAGGAACAAGAAATCATTCCTAGAAAGAAAGAATCAAACTTTAAAGCTGCTATTCAGAATCCAGAAAGCAAATCCCTCGTTATTCATGACTTGAAACATTCATTATTTTGAGGATAATCCTGTTAACGTAATCCTAAAGTAGGAATCTAACTTTAACTTGATCCTAATACCCTTTGAATTCTAGCCTAAAAAGGGTAACTTAAAGTGAACTTCAACTGAACTTTGTAATAAAGGAAAAACTAAACAACCACTGGAATGTACACCGTACAACAAACATTATTGAGTTGTGGCTCATATCTTTTTAGAGAATGCTTTTATCCCTTAAGCTCCCCATAGTGGTAAGGATGGAAAGCTACAATAACATAAAAAAGTTTTCCTTATTGGAGGATGAACCTATTTATAATATGTTTTTCTTCCTATTTGTCTTCTACAAAGAGAAAAGGCAAGTACAAATAGTGCTAAAATACTCTTTGCAATAGTAGTGGATGATCTAATTCTATGCTCTTAACAACCAAGGCCCCATCACACCAAATTAGGTGCTTGGGTAGAAAATTTGCCCTTTCCGATCTTCTAGCCTTTTAAGCTGATCCATAAAGAACACTAAATTGCATGGAAATAGGAACTTCCAACTTAGGCCATGTTTCACATATGAGACTGCTCTTCTAAATAACTATAGTAGCAAAGTATCAGCAAAGTAGGAGCATAAAAATAGTCTATAGATGATTAATACACAACATAATTAGACAAGAAGCAAGTATGCGAAAGAACATAACTATGAAACACCTGGAATCTCAATGCCATGTAACTGTTTTTGATGAACCATCCATAGTATCAGTCCAGTGCCTTCTGGAATTGATGATGCCTGATATGCAACTGCATCGGCATGTATTTTAAGATGAAGATACATCACAAGGAAACTCATAGCCGTACTTGCACATCAACCCCATTACTTGCTTAGCCTTATATATTTGACCATATGTCGAATATGCTTTGTACATTATATAAAAAGTTTTCTTACTAGGATCCATGTTGAAATTCTCCATTTCACCAAGAACATTCTCCATTTCCTCCAAGCGGTTTTGTGATACATACATGACCATTTTACAGTGATACAAAGACCGACAAATTCTCCAACCAGCATCTTCGGCACGTTTTACAAAATCTGCGAGCTTGCAAACCGCATTGTATCTGAAATAACTTGAAATGATTGCCCGCATCACACCAATTGTTGTCACAGTAGTTTTATGCTTAAATGCTTCATTTATCGAGTTCTCCATTTCCTCCAACCAATCTTCTTGTGCATATACCCTAATCAACAACACATTGAGCCAAGGCCTATAGTCATTCTCAGGAATTAGCTTTATCAATTTCTGGATCTTTTCAACTCTATTAGTAACAGAACTTCTACAATATGCACAAACCATAGCTCTGATCAGAGGAATTTCGTTTGTATTGACATGATCTTTTACCAAGTTGTATGTATCTTCCATCTTCTCCAGATTACCAGAGTGTGCATAGCCTCGAAGCATTAGCAAGTATGTGTTTAGGTCAGGCTGGACTGGGCCCGCTTTCATTGTTTGAAAAGTCTTCTCCATCCTATCCCACATCCATGCAGTCAAATATCCTGCAATTAGATTATTGTATGTGCCCAAGTTTGGCAAGATATTCAAAGATTTTAGGTCACTGAATGTTGCCTCCATGTGATCTACCAACATCAATCGCCCAAATACTGATATAAGAATGTTATACGTTACAACAGAAGGAGCACAATTTGTTTCTTTCTTAAAATCATGAAACAGATCCTGACATTTATCGATCAGACCATTGTACATATAAGCACTCATGAGGGCATTATATGTAGAGGTTGTCTTAATACGCTTATAACTGGCCTCAGTGAATATATCTACTGCAAGGTCAACATTCTTAATCATACTCGCAATCTTAATTCCCTTGGAGTACTCTTCTGATGTCATAGGAAAGCCACAATCTGCTTGTTTTCTTCTCCAGTTGAGAACCTGCTAATAACATAAGTTTACAGATTTAAGAAAAGGCAGAAGAAAAAGAGTTAGGAAAACACTAAAAAGATTGAAAGGCTCAAAGCCAACAAGAAGTTTCTTGCTTTCACAAACACGAATAGTTAAAACATCGAAACCTCCTAATCATGGAACAAACCAATCACATAAACACTTTCTACTGGTTTCATATGGCATCAAGTTCCAGCAATTTCAAGCATCTCAGCATAACAACAGGAATGATCTCAAGAACCACTTCACATAAAAAATTAAAAAAAAGAAAAGAAAAAGGGACACATACAACAGACAGATGAAGAGCCAAGCCGCGCACAAACTCATTTTAAAAATCAACAAACCTACATAGACAACTGAGACATAATCCCGTAAAATGAAAAGCCAATCCGTACCTCTAAGGCCAGGTTAGGCCATGAACCCAACTGCTTCAAAAGCTCAACAAAAGCGGACCCATCACGATACTTCCTAAACAAAGGCTCTCCCTTCTCGTCCAAGATCCCAAAAACCTTATCAAAATCCCCAACATTTTGAACAACCTCGTCCGCCAAACCAGACACCGTTTTGCGGAGATCTTCACTGTATTTGTCGTCACTTCGAGAGAAGCTGTCGGAGAAAAGCGCGATGATGTTGGAAAAAACCCTGGTGGGTTGTGAACCGGCGTCGGATTGGGCACAGAGATCGCGGGCAAACCAGTGATTTGGAGATTTTGTGAGGGTAAAGATATGTGGTGTGGGGAGTCTAGCTTTCGAAAACGATTTGTAAAGGCTGCCGAGCATATCTGCTTGAGCAGCGTCCGAGATACTACACACTCGCTTCATCTTATCTGACAATAGTCGTTGGGTAGCATTTCGTTTTGCAGGGTTTAAGGTGGGTTTTTAGTTGCTGCTTGTTCTTGCTGCTACAGAACTGGCTGCGAAGAGACGAGATGAGATAGAGAGACGAAGAAAGAGAGAGGGTATGGACTGATCTGATAAATCTGGGCTAAATCTGATCGTAATGTGAAAGTCCTGAATTTTATGGGCCTACAATTAGGAGGGCCTAAAAAAATATATGTTTTAACACGTGGCATTGAAACAGGTGGTAATAGCAGATTACACAGACGCGGTCCGTTCAAGTGAATTGATCCCATGTCGTACTGTTCATCCGTAATCTTGAAATATCATAAAAAAATCCGATGTTTATCCACTGGCACGAGTCACTGGCTGGCCTCGACCCAGCAACCAGCAGTCTTGTTAGGTGTGTGTCTGTCAGTCACTGATTCACGTTCTTGATCGTCCAAGTTTCTTTTGTTTCTCTCTTAAAATGGTGATCTTAGCTTTTGATACTCTGTTTGAAACACTTGGAAGAAACTTTGAATTTTGAAGCTGTGGACATCTGGTTGAACTGTTGAATTTGACTTAATTCTGAGTTGGAAAGAGAAAAGCTTGATCTTTTGTCATTAATTCTATGAAAGTCTGTTGAAATCATTGCATGCGTGTGACTTGGTGAGTCTGATATAATGATTGAAATTTCAGAAGTTTTGTGCTATAATTTGTGCCCTTAAATGCTTGTGGAGGTGGGGATATACATATATACAAAGTGGTTTATGGTTCAGAGCTTTGAGGATTGTTAACAAAATGACATGTTCTCGTGCAAACTGCCGTAAATGATCATCCTCTGAAAATGGTTGTTAATTTTAACTAGATGTGATGCGGAATATTAGATAGAAGTGAGATGATTTTACCTTTGAAGCAGTATGGAGGAGGATTGGGTCGTGGGAAGTAAATTACCGTCGTTTCTTCCTCAACAAATAATTCACTAGCCAGCGTCTTTCTTTGTCAATGATTTTTTATTCTTTTCCTTTTTCAGGTGTGTCATGGAATAGGGAACACTCCAAACTGATGTGATATGAAGGCTTAGCAAAATCATGTATGAAAATTTGTTTTGAGCAAAATGTACTTTGTTTTTAGCAGGCCTTCCGAAGACGCAATGGGTTATGCAATGAGCAGACTGCAGATAGAATCTGAACTTTGTGATGGTGGAAAGAGTACAAATGAAGTTGGTGGTGGACAAAGTTCCAGTAAATTATTGAATAATTTAGATCATGAAATTGCACAGCTCACAAAGCTGAAATCAGGTCCTAATAAGCATCTGGGACAAGACATGCCCGGTAAATTGCAGTTACCTGTTTCAACAGCGAAGATGCTGGCAGGACGAGAAGGTAACTATTCAGGTAGAGGGAGATTCTCAGCAGCTGATTGTTGTCATGTGCTTAGCAGATATTTGCCTGCCAATGGGCCTTGGCTTATTGACCAAATGACCAGCCGAGCCTACGTATCACAATTTTCTGCCGATGGTTCCCTATTTGTTGCTGGCTTTCAGGTGTTTCCATTTGTTGCTTTCTGTTGCACTGCTTACTTACTATCACTTGCATTTAACTTTCCTTACCTTCTTTGAAAAATGTTACAGGGAAGCCACATAAGAATATACAATGTTGAGAAGGGCTGGAAGGTTCAGAAAAATATTCTTACCAAAAGTTTGCGTTGGACTGTGACTGATACATCTCTGTCCCCTGATCAGCGATTTGTTGTGAGTTCATTCATCTGGACGATTAAATTTTCGCATCTTTGATGTCCGCAATTAACAATATATATTTGAACCAAATGCAAGAGGCAAACTATCAATTGATGGAAACAAATGCACTTAATGTCCTCATATATGCAGTTGTAGAAGATCCATCACATTAAACTAATGGTTCATGTTTTAAAAGTTCTGCCTGTATAATTGACATATCAGTATATTGGTACTGTTATTAACTTTACAAAGCAATGATACGACTTTTTTCTGTTGACACCTTCCCTTTTACACCTATCATTTTCCCTTTCGTACTCGCTGATGGATAAAATTCTATTCTATTCACCTGATCATTTTACAGTGGCTTTCTAACTGTTGAGAAATCTGTTTGACATATTCTTTATTTAAGTATGTTTGTTCTTATTTATGATTTGTACGGGACAGCTTGAATATGCATCTCTTAAAAGTCAGCAGCCTAAGAAGTGACATTCATCCTTTTGATAAAATTATTGTTTAATTTTATTGCAGGTATATGCCAGCATGTCACCTTTTGTTCATATTGTGTACATTGGGTCTTCAGACACAGAATCTCATGCAAATATTACAGTAAGTATTAGCTTTTGACCTTTATAATCAATACAGTTAGTAACTGGTTAATGGTACTGTCAGCCATTATAGAAAATAGTTTCTGTACCCTGATGCTTACTTATTATGGTATCCTTATTGTCTTTTGTTGGTTCTTCTACATAATCTTTATATCTGGTTGGTATTCTACCAGTAAAATTTTGGACTTTTTGCAATTTATTGCTGATTTACAAGAAAACATCAAAACAAAACATGATTGAATTATGTCTTTTGTTCTTAACTGATGATGGTACAGTTCAAGCTAGACCAGAAATACGTTTCTGCAGTGTTCAAGGTTTATGCTGGGAAACCAAGCACTGTGTTCTCTAACACCATTAGTGCAAAAAAATTGTTTCTAACTTTGATTGGAATTGATTAACTTTTCTTCTTTCCAGTTGCTTGGATGTGAAGATGCTATAGATTTCCTTATGGAACAAAGCAGTTCATTATTGATTATCAACAATGTTTAGTTAAGTATTTGCGTTATATTTTATTCTATGCTTTCACAGGAGATTCACGATCAATTGGATTTTACTGCTGCTGATGATGGGGGCTACTCCTTTGGAGTCTTCTCTGTAAAATTTTCTACTGATGGTCGAGAAATTGTTGCAGGAACTAGTGACGATTCAATATATGTCTATGATCTTGAAGCAAATAAGCTCTCTCTTCGAATTTTGGCACACACAGTGAGATCCTATACTTCATTAAGCTCCTTCCAGTGTCATCCTTCATTTAGTCATTGGTGGCTTGGTTCTTCCTTAGAATTCCCGGTGCATTGATCCTTCAACCAACTCTTGTATGAGTGTAATAGAGAAGCTTACCCATAACATGTGGACTAAAGAATTTATCCCCTCTTGGTTTGTTTCCTAGGTCTCTTCCCTGGGAGTTAAAGTGTATGTTTGTCAGGATGGGCTGTAGCTTACTGTCACAAGCAGACAATATATAAACAGTTATAACTAACTAAGACATGAAGCAAAGTGAATAAGGTGAATAAACTTCTAAGAGGATATCTGAAATTCCTCAGCGTCCTTTTCATCTTGGTTCCTTTTTTCTGTACTTGTCATTTGCCAAGGCAGCACATACAGGTATTCAAGCAAATGGAGGGATGTTAATTAAAAATTTCATCCTCATGTTAGGTAAATGTGGTGCAGGCCATAGATATTTTATGGTTATAATGTTATGACTTGTGATTGTTATGTAGAATATAGATCATTCTTCTGGATGAAAATGTAGTTTGGATGCTAGAGCTGGAAGGAATCAAGTCATTGTGATCATTTGTTTCTCATCATTCTATTGTTGGAAGTTCCTAATCAATTTGTGGCTTCATTGTGGTTTCCACTCCCTCTCCCTCTCTTTCTTTTTGCATGACAAACAATAATCAACGAAGTATTTATCTTATTTTCAGAGTCCCAAAGTAATTTGTATTTTGTGTTGCAGTCTGATGTTAACACTGTATGCTTTGCCGACGAGAGCGGCCATTTAATATATTCTGGAAGTGATGATAGTCTCTGTAAGGTAAGATAGTTTTATGTGCTGCAATCTCTGCGTGAAATACCTCTGTCCATAGTGTTCCTATTCAAATTCCTATTTCAGTCGCGGCTAGCTTGCTCAAAGTTATTGCATTTGTTAATTAAAGAAAAAGGGTTTGTATTGTTTTTTAAAACAACTTTAGGGAACTGATTCCGTAAGGATACTGGATAACTTTGAATGTTGCTTAGGTGTGGGATAGGCGTTGCTTTATGGTCAAAGGGAAACCTGCAGGAGTTCTAATGGGTCATCTAGAAGGCATTTCATTTCTTGATAGTCGAGGGGATGGTCGTTATTTTATTTCCAACGGTAAAGATCAGTCTATCAAACTATGGGATATCCGCAAGATGACGTCTAATGCTACTACTTGGTATACTTCATCTCCGGAAGTCCTCTTCAGTCTAGCTCTTGTTGATGTTGATATATTAGTTATATGATGCTCTTAAGAACTTATGTATCTATTATTATAAGGTTTATGTTTGTAATCATTAGCTTATTGTAGTCTTATTATATAAACAATGGTGAATTGCAAGATAACATACTCGCCTATTTTCATCATAAATGCATATTTTAATTTGTTGCCTTTCATATATGCATCATTATAAATCAAGCATTCTCTTTCTGTCATTGACCACGTGAGTTTTTGTGTGTTAAAGAGGGAGAAACATTTAGACTGCATGAATTGCTCTAATTATTCTCTTTCTTTTTGCAAGTGCTGTGGGTCTCAGGAATTATGAGTGGGACTACAGATGGATGGACTACCCACCCCAGGCCAGAGAGCTAAACCACCCTGGTGATCAATCAGTGGCTACTTATAAAGGCCACTCAGTCTTGCGTACTTTGATTCGCTGCTACTTTTCCCCGTCATATAGGTAGGTACATCCTTTTCTTAATATTTTCCTTACCACTTTGCATTACTGTCTGGCCATTGTAGACCTAATTCTTGCCCAAGAATCTGTCAATAGGCTAGTAGTTCTTAACTTTCTGCCACGATTTGGCTATAACATTGGTAAATCTAGCTATTACCTACTCTTTCACCTGGTGGAGATTTTTGTCCTTTGTTTGGCAACTAACGTGTGCTTTAATTTCTTGAATCTCAGTACCGGACAGAGGTACATCTACACAGGATCTCATGATTCTTGTGTCTACATATATGACTTGGTAAGTAACTGACATCGACTGATTTTCCTTCATCTGCATGACTTGTCTGCCCATGTACTCCTGGTCTCTACTTACAAGTACGGATGGTACCTTCTCTTGGCAGTTAATTAAAATGCAATAGAATGCTGTTCTTCTCAGCTAATGCCTTAAAGATCAATTAGGGTATGCAATTCTTGGTTATATTTACCAGTTGAACATTCTATTAATTCTTAGTCGTTGTCCTGGCTAGATTACTGGAGCCCAAGTTGCAGTGCTTAAACATCACAAGTCTCCTGTAAGAGATTGTAGTTGGCACCCACATTATCCCATGCTTGTTAGCTCCTCTTGGGATGGAGATGTTGTCAAATGGGAGTTCCCTGGAAATGGAGAAGCTCCTGCCCCTATTATAAAGAAAAGAATTCGGGGCCGACATTTCTACTAGAAAAATTCTGTGGTAAATGTATCTTTCCGTAACACTGATTATGTTGATTGCGTGAAAGAAAAGGATGAAGCAATTCATGTTTTTGCCAAGTTCCAATAAAGTTGTATCTTGTAACAAAAATTTGTGATTCTTACATTCAAAACAGTTTACCTGTACATAAAATAATCTCCAATCCGGAGTTTGAGACGTGCATACATTTTCTGTACGCCAAAAAGACACTTGTTTTGTCCATTTGCTTCATGTTTATGTATGTATCCTGTAGCACACCAAATTTCATGATTGTTATTAAGACTTAGAGCAACTGGTAATATTAATCCTTTGACCAACTTCCGACCTTCGCAAGAAAAAAGCCTTGTTTACTCGGATTAACTATCTGCGCTCCACTAATGATATCTAAACAAATACATTGCAAGTAGCTGCAGAGATAGCGGTCCAATTAGCAGTGGTCTGACTTCCAGCTGCCTCTACTGCTTGCTAGCGGTCTTGTAGTCGAGCGTCTAGGTCCAGTTACATAGTGGACGATCATTTGGATCAAGTTCATTAAGTGAGGTTCGTAAAGAGAGCTGTAACTGAGAAAACGATTTTTCAAACTAGGGGAAAGCGATCCAAATGCTCTAATTAACAAGCATTCTTAAGGTAGATATGAACAGCAACCACCAACAAGGTGGGACCTCCTGTAAAGGAAATTAGTAACCACCAACAAGATGGGACCTCCTGTGAAGGAAATTGAAGGATCATAAGTTGGAAACAAAGCAATGGCCCAATCATTGTGTCTCTTTTACTGCAATAGCACCCATCAGATAAAACCAGAAAATTATTGTTTCTGTTGGTTGGATGGGCTATTAAGATTTAAAACATCCACTTGGAACAATTGGTTAATCAAATAGGGGGATTTACTTGGGAAAGAGTATTAATGATCATGGTTCCTTTAAGACAACGGGAATATCATAAGATATGAGGGCCCCTACTTTAACTCGGAGAATCAGAACAAACAGAGGTGTCTTAATACATTGTTGTAGGACATAGTTTGCAGACCCCGTCCATTGCTCCTCCGTTCACTTTAATAATAATCAGTCAAAGCCTTTTGTCTTTACAGATGTTTAACTAAAAACAAATGCTCTAACATGCATCCAGATTTAGTTCATTGTCTGAAGTATGAACCGTTGATTTGATCTAGTTTGGACCCATAAGAATCGCATGGAAAGTGGTTGGCAGTATCAAACACATGAAATGCGACAAAAGACTCGAAACAAGAAAAGAATAGCGGCAAAGGGATTTTGACCTAAGAAAGGCAGTGACTGTCATGCCAAATGTGTGTGTTTTAACCTTTTGACGGCTTTCCAACTAAAACACAGACATGAACTGGGGTTGCTCTAAGGATTTGGTCTTCAGATCTGCTGCATGTGACTCGGAAAACTTTATGTTATCCTACTCTAACTAATCTCATTTATCTCTTGCTTTTTTCCAGAAGAAGATGAGTTAGTTATCCCACTCTAACCAATCTGATCATTTATCTCTTGCTTTGTTCCAGAAGAAGATGAGTTGGTTATCCTACTCTAACCAACTTCATTTATCTCTTGCTTTGTTCCACAAGAGGTTGAGTTAGTTATCCTACTCCAACTAATCTCATTTATCTCCTGCTTTTTCTCAGTTTCGGAATGAACAGATCATTACTTAATTTCTTTATGTTAACTATTTGAGAACTTTTTTTTTATATAGTTTTTAGTTTTTGTTATTTATATTTTTATTTTTGATGATTGTAATATATTAGATAAAATTTAAAAATAAATTATTTTAAATTAATTAAATTTATTTTAATCTCTTATATAATATTTATTAATAAACTATTAATAAAATTATTTTATCTTTTAAATAAATATTTTAAATATATTTTAACTATTTGATTAAATATATTACATCATATTCCATTCTAAACAATAAAAATGAGTTATCTCTAAGTTTGGGGGCTTAGGATGTAATGTAAAATAATAAATATGTACTACCTAATATATCCTTAATAATTTTTTATAATACCAATTATACCCTAAACCCTAATGACAAGCAGCAAGATAATACACCTCATTATTTGTTTTGTTCTATCAATTATAGAATAGTCATGCATTATTATTATACATGCATCTTTCAAATAATATTTTACTATATTACATTACAAACTCTTCCATCCGTCCTAAATAACAATTTTTTAATATTACATCTATTTACATTCTATTATATTATAGATCATTTCATTCCATTAAAAACCTTACGTCCAATCAAATATAGCTTAAACTACCTATGTCGAAGGTAACTCATTTTTACTATTTAAGATTAAATAAGATGTAATGTGAAGCCCTCCTTTTTCATCTTATTTCATTTCATTTCATTATAAACCCCTACTCAAATGGTAGAATAATATTATATTTCATTTCATTTCATTACTAACCGCCCTACTAAACATAACTTAAGGGGCTTTTATTCCACTTCTGTTTTTCTGTTGTAGTTTTTAGTTTTTTCAGTTATATTTTATTATTGATGATAATTATATATTAGATAAAATTTAAAGATAAAATATTTTTAATTAATTAAATTTATTTTAATCTCTTATATA
>JANITX010000004.1:17399516-17410773 GCA_027564395.1 Erythroxylum ulei
ATCGTTTTATCACTCTTGGTCAGGCACGAGCCAAGTCGAGCTGGACAACCCTGACTAGGCCCGATCAGGCCCAAAAATTATGTGAATTTCTTATAGCTTTAATAAAATGATGTTTTATTTTGGTGAATTTAAATTTTTTGATAATATAAAAATAGTTTTTTTTAGATTTTGATTTACGTAATTTGAATAAAATTTAGAATGGAGTCAATAATAAAAAGAAAGGTGTGCCAATTTATTTTCACAAAAGAAAACCCAACTTATGTAGCTTCTATATAGTTAAAATAACATAAAAAAGTACAATAAATTAATAAAGAGCCTACGAAATATTTGAGATAAAAATAATAAACCCATTTGAAACTTTTTCTATTGGTTAAATTTGAACTTAATAAGGGATCATGTTTCCTCCATAATCATAAGTTATTTGATATTTATAAAATTAAAGGACTCACTTACAAAATAATAATAAAGTTCTTTTTTATATTTCAAGATGATTGAAATAATATTTTTATGCTATACATTAGAATTAATGTAACATATATTCTATGTAATTTATTATTTGTAAAAGGTCAACGCATCCCGTAAACAAGACTTCTTACTTTACGAGGGTGGAAAGACCCTGTGGTTTTATGGTCATTAAAAAAACTTTTACCGATTACTCCGAAACGCTCCCTCGTGATGATTAAAAGTAAACATTTTTGTTACTTTCGAACTATAAATATACTATATTAGCACTCAATTTTTAGAAAACAAAAAAGTATTAAAAGTTACGTTACAATTATCCCCAATGCCAATTGGCCAGTTAAGATTAGAGTCCAGATCTTCTGTCTAGTTTTACTTTGTCTTATTTTATCTCATGAAATCTCAGCCATTTATTTTGTGAGTCCCACGAAAGTTTCATGCAGAACTTATATAAATAAATGGCTGAGATTTATTGGACATAATAAGACATCATAATATTAGACAGAGGATCTGAACTCTTAAGATTAATCGGACAAGTTTGATTAGAAAGTAATTGATAAGAATCAATATCAGAATGATATACTTAGTTTAGTTTCCTTTTTAATGATAAGAATAAGACGGTATTTGAATCACTTTGCATACACATCGATTAGTCAAACTGTACACAAGCCGGTTGCGAGTCAACCATACTCATCTCTATCTTTGCGTGTCATAAACTGTCATCACCAAGTTTGTGGATACAAAGTCTCTTAAAACAAAATAATATTTATGAAAGGGTGGCCGCTACTGAAGGATGAATAAACAACCAATCACCATGCATCAATACAAACGCAACGGACAAAGCTGCTAATTTTGACTACTGGGGACTCTCTCTGAGACTAAATTTCTAGTTATAATTTGCCATTTTGATAAATTAAGTTACTGGTACAGAAACAGGTGCACTATTGTTCATATTATTTGAAGAACGGTAGTTGAGTCACAATAATGCTTGAAGCGTTGGTGACGCTTTCCAACTGACTTTTATGCACACTTTCGAGCATATGACCAATAAACACCAAGTTTGTGTAGTTTGGTTCATCGAAGGTTTTACTGAGAAAGTCACATCAGAGGTCCTCTAAAATTCTATGTATATCTTATAAGCCAAAAGGGAACTAGGTCGCGTACTTCTACGTTGCAATACACAGCAACTTGTTTGAAGCTACGAAGATGTTGCATTACGTGGGAATGTTCAGACAAAAAAACAATTTTAGTGTTCTTTCTTACAAGATGACGTTTCTTTCCTCGTCCTTTTTGTCTGTGAAATTCAGCTGCTTAGCTGTGAATTTCTGTAACAGCTGCCGTGTCCATGTGGAAGTGTAGAGCAATTGTCTTACTTGTTCTATTCTCATCAAAGCGCCAAGACCATCCACAAGTTAGAGATTATTTAATGTAATATCCTGACCTGATCGCAAATAAAGGAATTCCAATCCAATATTAGTTTACATGCTTTTTGGCCTTTATTGTTCCTGTATTAACTTAGCAAGGCAAGTGGGTTAAGTCCATATGAAGCACTAAACCTGTCAAAACTATAGTCTATGATGCGACCTATTGCTTGAGAATTTAAGTTTCTGCCACTTCTGCACATCTTCTTCAATCGTTAACGCAATACAGTGAAGCCCTTCTCTTTCCCATACTCCCACACGTTCAGAGTTGAATAGGAAGAGCCATGGCCATCAAAGAGGACGTTGAGAATGCTACTGTTGGTGAAAATGAAGCGTTAAGCCAACCATTGATGGGGAAGGATCTGCCAGATGGAGGACAAGGGTCTGATCCCCAGAATGGCAGAAAGGGGAGTAAAGGGATGGTTTATCTCAGCACTTTCGTTGCAGTGTGTGGTTCTTTTGCATTTGGATCATGTGTACGTACTTTGGTTAATTTATTAGATCTGGAAGGTGTACAATTAAAGACTGTCCTGTTTATTACTGCTGCTTAAAAGCGCATGTCTGTTTCTAAATCATTTCAGGCAGGGTATTCGTCACCTACACAAGATGCTATAACGAAGGATCTTTCTCTAACTTTAGCTGAGGTAAGGCAGAGACTTGTCATCCTCTCAAGAACAGAAGTGATTGAATGTTCACATGAAGGCATGAACCAAGTTAATTAGCATTTTCAGAAACAGAGCATAGTTTTCTCTTCGTGGGAACTTTATACAATGACATAGATTCCACTGTCCGCATACCGATAACGCTTCCAATCTTAGGGCGCATTACGTTCACGTTTAAAGTCATTCCTTTTTAAGTCTTGGGATGAATATTAAACAGTCTTAGCTTGTGTAATCCTCATTACATTACACCATCATCCATATACCAATCTCATTCCATTCCTTTACATACATGATGAATTTCTACGTGAACAAGGTTTCAAGAATATTATGGGACTATAAGACCTTGTGGGAGCGGTCATTCTATAACAAGTTGAAGCACATATAAAAGTTACCGATTCTGAAGAGCAACAATTATAGGCAATGGCAGAGGGAGTAACTCTACATTGAAGATCTAGGATTAGCTACCACGGACCATTCTTTAAAATAGCAATGTGAATCTCTACTTTAATGGATTTGTAATAGTTGGTGTTCGTATGCAGTACTCCGTCTTTGGTTCCATATTGACGTTTGGTGCAATGATTGGTGCAATCACAAGTGGTCCAATTGCTGATTTTATTGGCCGTAAAGGGGTAGGTAAAGGGTTGCTCTGTTAACCCTTGAATTTGCAATGGATGAGGAGAACTTGTACAACTTCTTTTTTCTGAGGAAATAATTCATTTGGTGGATATTCTTTTTTAACGTTGAGAATGCATGCAGACAATGAGAGTGTCCAGCGCCTTCTGTGTTGCAGGCTGGCTAGCCATTTACTTCGCAAAGGTTTTTGTCATTTGATTACAGCTTTCAGTTTTTTATTTTAGGTCAGTGTTTTCATTTTCCTGTCTTGATTGCAATAACAGGGGCCTTTGTCGTTGGACATTGGACGTTTAGCAACGGGATATGGAATGGGAGTGTTTTCCTATGTGGTACCTTTCTCATTTTTCGAATATATATTTCTTGGTCTGCCTTTTATATGAACTAGAGAGTTACTTAATTGTGCATTTCGCTCGTTAACTTTGATTCCATGGTTTCAATTGATGCAAGGTACCTGTTTTTATTGCTGAATTTGCACCAAAAGAACTTCGAGGAGCACTAACGGCTGCCAACCAGGTAATGCTGTTTACTTGAAAAGTTTGATTTGAGAAAATGATCGCGAGAGCTAATTCGAGCATAGAATATCAGATATATAATGCAGCTTGTATGCAAATGCAAGAAAATATACGTAATGAATCTATCAACCCTTTCAATATTATTTCTGCAGCTTATGATCTGCGCTGGAGTGTCAGTTGCCTTCATAATTGGAACAGTATTGTCATGGAGGGCTTTAGCCTTAACTGGTAATTACCTTCACCAAAATGTGTCTTCAACAGACAATATAAGCATTATTTGAACAGTTGAACTATTATGTAATGGTTGTCATCTGTCATAACTGCTTGCAGGTCTTATCCCTTGTGCAATTCTGCTTTTTGGTCTGTTCCTCATTCCAGAGTCACCAAGATGGCTGGTAAGGAAGAGAGCCGCTTTAAAATTTATGTTAACCATGGTCTCCGTACATGAGTTTTAAAGGTAACTTGACATATTCAGGCAAAAACAGGGAGGCAAAAGGATTTTGAAACTGCATTACAAAAGCTTCGAGGCAAGGATGTTGACATTTCTGAAGAGGCAGAAGAAATCAAGGTTCTCAATACAAAACTTAGTACTCAACATTCCTGTGTTAATGACCCACGGAATTGGTGTTGTTACCTGGAATAAAACATGATAACATTGCACTTGTGACAGGACTATATTGAGACCCTCGAACGTCTTCCAAAAGCCAAATTTGTAGACTTATTTCAGAGAAGATACCTGCGATCCGTCATTGTAATCACCCATCTCTTTGAGAATTTTCATATTCCATCTGAGTTAGTTTAATGTCCAAAAATTCAATCATTTGAATTTAACTTTTCATGTATTTGGGCAGATAGGGGTTGGACTTATGGTCTTTCAGCAATTTGGAGGAATCAATGGAGTCTGCTTTTATGTCAGCGATATCTTTGAGACAGCAGGTAAAGAGGCCTAAACAAAACATCAATCAATTCAAATTCAAAAGATAGTTCTAATTGGTCTGCTCACAATGCTCAGGATTTTCTTCTACTGCTGGAACCATTATATATGCTATTCTTCAGGTTTCATTCTCCCATTGCCCTTTATCAACTTCAAAAACTATCTCAATCCAATTGGAAATGATAACAAAGTTCTTGTCTTTTAGGTGGTAATTACTGGACTTAACATAGCAGTGATAGATAGAGCTGGGAGAAAGCCTCTTCTACTGGTGAATTCCTGTTTGAGGACTCTCTTACTCTGAAATTTCTTCATATCTCTCTCCATTCTGTGCACTATAACTGAGTCTTCTTTCTAAAAAAGGTTGCAGCAACAGGATTAGTATTTGGCTGCCTGCTAACGGCGCTTTCATTCTATCTGAAGGTTACATCCAATCTTGTTCATAGACCCAACAACTTCTCAATTCATTTTGTTGCATATTAATCCTGAAGCAACCTTCTGTAAACCAGGATCATGAATTGGCACTCAAGTCAGTCCCTGGTCTTGCTGTAGCTGGCATTTTGGTAAAGTAACAACCATGATCATACTAAATATATTTAATTAGGTTTATCTTTAACCTGGACTTAGATTCATCACCAATAATCATCATCTGTGGGTTCAGCTATATATAGGATCATTCTCAGCAGGAATGGGTGCAGTTCCTTGGGTTGTAATGTCAGAGGTAATGAAACTTGCAAGAAGATGAATTGACAATGACCCTCACGAGTTGATCCTTCCAATAACTTGAGATCTTTATTTCATTTTTGATTGCAGATATTCCCCATAAACATTAAGGGAGTAGCTGGAAGCCTAGCAACCCTTGTGAACTGGTTTGGTGCATGGGCAATTTCTTACACCTACAACTTTCTTATGTCCTGGAGCTCTTATGGTGATTGAATCTACACTTCTATCCTTTTAGCAATATGATTCTGAGCGGAACAATAAGCACTAGTGACAAGAAATTAAGTGGTTAGGATGTGGTTTTACAGGTACGTTCATTATTTACGCAGCAATCAATGCACTGGCCATAGTATTCGTGGTCTTTGTGGTGCCAGAAACGAAAGGGCGGACCCTGGAACAAATCCAAGCGGCCATTAACGGATAAAGAGGCATGGGAACAATAAAGATCATTACTTGGAGCAAAATAAAAGGTCACTTCTTTGACAGCTGTTACCCATCAGCAAATATGGGTCGCAAAAGGAAAGCTGATGAATGGTTTTGCTATTGTCGCTTTACCATTATCTTCTACGAATTAATTTAATCAAACTGCTTCTAGTTTTTGGTTGTTCTATCTTTATCTCTCTCTCTTTTTTTTTCCTCTTGTTAATGCTATTTCTTTCATTTTTAATTCTGATCGTTGCTACTGCTGGTACTCGCACCTGAGTTGCAATTTCTAATGGTTGGATATTTCTTATCAAGAGAAAAAGCTTGTAAAGTTACAATGAACTCAGCAGTCAGCACTGGAAAATACAGACCAATGTCAGTTTCCTTTGTCACTGTGATTTCATTTTAGAATGGTAGATTTCAATTGCTGGTAGAAACAGGATTCGGGTGCCCTGTCTTCAACATGTATATAATGTCTTAGGAAATTACACGGTGAGAAATATGATTGTGAGCTCCCAGTTTCCACTGACACAGCAAACGTTCGTATCTTTTTTAATACAATAAAATTCAGGAAAAGGAAAGAGCAGTTCGTATATAGCACACTTGGTGAGTTGTTCTCTACACACGAGTTTGTAATAAAAAACTTCATTATGTTCCAGCTTTCTCTACTGTGCTGCTAAACACCACGCAAGTAAATTAGTTATTATCTCTCCACAACTTCAAGCACTCTCTTCCTGCAACTAAGTAAATCACGACTTCTAGACAAAAGCAAATGATTTACAAATTGAAGGAAGTGGAAGCCGATGCTTATTATCTGCCTCCTGCTTCAAAATGAAAGAAACCAAAGAAAAAATGAAGAAAAAGGAAAAAATGACCAAAAAAAAGAAACTGATTATCGAAAACTATCCTTCTCATCTTCTGCTTTCCATTTCCATACACCTCTCGAAGAGCTGGTTATCTTCACAACTTTCTGTTTACATTGGCGTCTCTTTCTACCAACATGTTCCTGATCGTTATGGTTTGCAACTATTAAATCAACTTTCACAATGTGATGATCAGAAGTCCCTTTTGAAGAGAACACCGAGTAGGATCCTGGAATGAACTTGTAAGGTGAATTTGGGGATGTTAATATATAGTCGACCCGAGTTCCATACTTGCAAGTCCCTTGCACGTCTGCATACAGGCAAATTGTTCGTGACATCAAAGTTAGAAACTCAAAATTAATATTTAAGACAGGTTATACAAAATTATGAATGAATTGGTTACCCTGGCCTTTAGCTATCATGACTACTGACTCGCATTCTCCTGCGAAGTCCTTAGCATCTGTGTAGTGATTACTTTTCAAAAACCTCAACACTTCAGCCTTTGGTGTTGGCTTTCCCATCTCTTCATAGTACTGCAATAAAGCGCAAATAATTGCATTCAAATCAAATTAAGTAGAAAAGGGAAGAGAATTAAACCGTCTTTCTTTCAATTCAATGCAGTTTATAAGATAGTTCTCTGGCCAATTTCACTGTGAAAAAGTTGGTAGAATTACCTTTACAATGTCTGTCCATCTCTCAGGAGAGTAATCAGTTTCGTCTAAAGAGTTAAGTCCTCCTGCCAAGATATGGGGGCCATCACTTGATTGGATAATGGCATGGATTTGCTTCATTCTCCAAGTCTCATCAAGATGATCGAGGTGGGTGCAGTAAAAGTTGATCTCTCCTATCTGGGGCACATCGATTGTTGTCTTAAGAATATTTCTGGATTCAGAAGAAAGAATTCAATTCTGGTGTGTCAGGTCTCATGTTTCTTCTTGTTGCTCAATCATTTTCTTAAACACCAAAGGCTCTTAAAATATACGACTCACTCCAAAACTTATATCTTAATTTGCAAACTCAGAACTTCACAAACCCCAGAAAATGCCATTAAACAATTATTAACACCGGATCTCTAGTTTACAATAGGATTAGTTATGATGTTGGTCAAAGTATTTGGTTTCTTGAAACTTGCCACTTTTTCTTGAATTGGGTGAGTTAGTGCATTGATATAGCTGCAATATAGGCAGCCATTTCACTAAATTAAACTTAAATAGTACTGTCACGTTTCTCTCTTTCATCAAAACTTAAAGGGCCTAACTCCGAGAAGATTGAGCCTGTTAGAAGTTATATGGTAAGGCTTCCTCGTAGTTTCTACTAGTTCGTATAGTTTACCGGGAATCTGCTTAGATCCATTATTGAGCAATTACGGTCTCAGTCTCCTAAACGACCAAATCTGTTTCTCAGAAAAGCAGAATTGGTTTTTCTTTTTCACCCCCTAGAAAGCTGTTTCTCCAAATTACCTAAAAGTTATCGTACATGCCATTTTTTCTGTGGATTAGCTGTACTTATTATTGCTGGACTTTTACAAAAGGCAGAAACTTTTTCTCTTTTTCTCAAAGCTTTTGGCCCACGCACCAAGTAATCATGTCCAGAAAAAACTATTTGATGAGCTAAAACAAAAGTCAATCAAAAGCAGAAAGGAACAGGGGAAGCTTGCTGGGTTCAACACTAACGGAGAGAAAAATTTCAACACACCTGAAATCGGTGTCATCAAAGATTTTCTGCACTTTCCATCTCTTAATTGGCCACTTGGATAAGATAGCATTTCCATATTCAGGAGCCCAGCTCTCAGCAAAAACGTAATTCATCCCCAAAGCATCAGCTAGATCGGAGAGGGGCTTCATTGCTTTCTCCTCCTCTGCTTTCACATCTTGCAAGGCCAATATATCAGCGCCCAACTCTTTCAACACTTCAAGTATCGTCCTACTACTTTCATATCTCTCTTCCTCAACACCATTCCCCCTGTCTCTCACAAAACTGGCACTTTGTGACCTCGCAGGAGCCTTTCCTTTGAGATTTCTAGTTGAACTGCTATTTGAAGAGCTGCCCTCGTTATCATCTTCTACAAAGCTCAATTGCCTGTTTTTCAGTAATGATATCTCATTATCTGGCAAATTGATTGACACCCTCAACTTAGATTTAGCAAATTTTTGCTGCCTAGTAAGATTAACTTCACCATTCATGGAATTTGGATGCAAAGGAGACTGCTTTAGTATGCCTCTTGGTCGATCATTAGCAGATTTTGTCCGCAAACTACCCTCTATAGACTCTCTAGTCGTGACAAGACCTTGATTTTCATCACCAAAGCTCGAAAAGCTCACAGCTTTAGGCACTGCAGGTGCCATTGAGAATAGTGAAGCGTTGAAAGTTGCAACCTTCAGCCTTTTCTCTTCAGACTTTGGATGAACCACAGCAGACCCATTAATCACGGAATCATGTTTTGTTGTCCCATTTTGAGATTTCCCAAAATCTTTTATGACAATTTTAGGCTTCAACCGCCGGCGACCTGGCCACTGGAGACGGGAACAGAACCGCCTGAACCTTGTACTGATCACTCTAAGCATTGCAAAGAAGTGGGCACCAAAGAAAGTCGATTCAAAAGCTGGAGTCTTTACAGATGATGATAGCATGAGAAAGAGGAAGGACGTTATAGAGCTAGTTACAAAGGCACAATCTCTCTCTCTCTCTCTCCCCCTTGAACACTCCTCACAGTCTTGTCACAAGACCATCGGTACATTGACTAACATTTTGGCCTTGAAAGAGAGGGGATGGAGGATTCTTCCGGGAAATGGGTTGATGACACTTGGCCACGGTATATGTTCTCAAAAGTTACAAGGAAGGGGGAGATAGGGAGACCTGACCAAGTAGCTAACTGCTCCAAGTGGGAGTGCGTTGGACATAGATATCATAGAGGCTTTATGTTTCTTTGATTATAATAACAATTACTTTATTGATTAAAATTATAATATCATAAGGAAAAATCAGAAGAGTCCAACAACTCCAATCCATGCAACTAAGATTCTTATTTGGAACGCCACGTCACCTGAAATCCGGCGTACATAACTCCCATGCTTTCCTTCCCAGCTGAAAATGAAATGCATATTTATGTATAATAAGAGTTGTGTTGTGAGGTTGATTGATTTTTGGAAAAATATGCTTCTTTCAGTTATAATTATAATCATAAGATTGTTTCTGCTCCTGCTCTTGGGATCAAATCCAACTCCGTTTTGCTATGCTATAATATAATATTCTCAACAACTGAAACTGTAGATAAATGTATATATTAGTTGTTGAGATGTGATTTGATAAGACAATTGTTTATTAAAATTTGTAAGTATTGCTCACTCCCAATAAAATTCCAAGTAGCCTACTTCAGCTTAGTGTACTGAAGTCGATCGGATATCATTAAAGGATTGCTTAATTAGTTGGTATGGACAAAAAATTGTAAAGAATAAAAAAAGATACTTGGTAATATATCAGATTGAATGTACGATATTTTGATATCCTTTTTATATATTTCTAATATAATAAAAAAATAAAAGTCATATTTATTATAAATCTTATTACCATCTCAGATTGAACCTACCATACAGTAAGTTACTTACAAAGCTAGTTGCTTACCTTTAAAGAATTTTAATAACTTTCAATTTCAGAAGTAGACGTAAATATTAAAGTAGCCTATTGGCAATTGGCCGGTCTCACCTTTGCATGCACGAGTAGGGACAGGATAATATTTGTTGCTAAAGAACGTCAAGAAGTTGACAGAAATGCTATAAATTTACACGTACTTGTCATGATAAATACGGTATTAAAGAGGAGTTAGGTCAAGTACGCGCCCTTTTTGTTTATAGGTATCTTTTAGCTTGATTTGTTATACTAAAAATAAATAAAGTATACTTTAACCACCTCATTCCTTCATCTTTACGTTCTTCTTTCCATTCTTTTTATAACCATAGAAATTTCAGCCGTCATTTCTTTAGTCAAATACGAATACATATAATAACTTCTAAATAAGATTTTAAAGTGGAATTGGGTAAAGTATGTGGATTACTCTTTCGAAGGCTTTATCTCCACTTTTGAATCCTTAAATCCACGGGGCATTCATGTCAGTACGTAGAAGGGACCTTATTACGTACCTCAGGGTCCCGTGAAAGGATAAAAAACGAAGGTAATGAGGAATATCTGGATTCGGTTTCATCTCTGATTCCGATGCCAATTCCGAGCCCCAAACACTTCCGAATCCTCCGAATCCTTTGGCGAAAAATGCTCACCGACTCACGGGCAAGGCCTTTCTACAGTTTCTTCAAATCTCGAGCTTCCTTAACGGGTCAGGAACCTTATGCTTGAGAATCCTCTACTTGAGTAACTGCAGGAGATCTTACCTTTATATAGTTTCCATATCAGGCTTTCCCATCACAAGGCCGATATGGACCTGGTCCACACTAAACGGGACTAATTTTTCACCCGGACTTCGACCCATTAATTTAGATCATTTATTGGGTCACTTAATTATCTTTATCTGGATCAAATGGCGTAACTTAACCGGTAATTTATTTAAAATCAAAATTGCAATTAATGTTAGTCCAACTTTATGAGACATTGACAAAATTGCCCCTAAGGACAAAAATGTCTA
>JANITX010000004.1:17410873-17422253 GCA_027564395.1 Erythroxylum ulei
CCAACAGCACCAAGACCAATGACAGCAACACTTGATCCTTTCTCAACCTTGGCTTCCTTCCAAGCTGATCCGAACCCAGTTGAGTATCCGCATGAAATGAAGCTTGCAAATGGCAAATGGAAACTTGGGTCGATCTTGACGACGTAATTGGCGTCAACGACCATGTACTCGGCCCATGTTCCGCATGTCAAACTGTGATAGAGTTTCTGACCTCTAACTGATAATCTTGAGGTGCCATCAGGCATTAGGCCATTAAAAATTAATGGATACTTCAAGCATAAATTAGTCTTTCCTGATAAGCAATTTTCACATTCTTGACACTCTCCTATGAATGTTGGAATCACCATGTCTCCTTCTTTTACCTCTTTTACTTCATCACCAACGCTCTCCACCACCCTATATACGGACCCGTAATTAAGTAATTGATAATCTCGAACTAATTAGAAAAAGCCTCATAATGATACGTTGACATTAGTCATTGATATAGAGGCACATACCCCACACCTTCATGGCCTAGTACTCGAGGAAAAATTGGCTGAAAAATATTAAACAAGAATCAAACCTCACCCCACCAAAGGATTAGAATTAAGAAATTAATTGTTATGTTACACAAGGGCAGAGAACCAACAATTGGGAAGCCCTTAGTGCATAAGACGTCAGAGCTACACACACTAGCGTATAGCATCTTAACTCGAACTTCGGATGACTTTGGTGGCTCTACTTGTATGTCTTCTACTTTCAGTGGCTCCTCCGGTCCCCAGCATACTGTAGCTGATAGGCATAGCAAATCAATAAGCTTGTTAATTGGAAACAAGACCTGAAAAGGTTGTAGCTGCGATTATGGACTTCCAGTTAGCTCAGTTGTGGCTATATTTGCCAACCAAAACAGAGCAAAGTAGCGTACCTTTGCATGTTATCATTTGAAAGCTGCTCTGTGACATTGGTTCAGACGTGGCTGTAGTACAAGGGCTTCCACTTTGTTACTGAAATCTTGAATGCAGATTGTAGAAATTCCTCCACTAGTATATATAGCTGTGCAGGTAGTCAGCAGGAGAAAAAGAAATTTATTTGTTTAGTGGAAGAAGATAAAACTGGGATACTTATATTTAACAATATGCTGACTTGATAAGTAACTATATTATCTTAAAATTTTTATCGACCTCTCTCATAGTACTTCTCCGAAAAAAATCATGAAAACTTTAAATTTTTTTTTGTTTTTTGAACATCATGAAAACTTTAATTAATTTTTAAACAATATATAATTAATAAAATATAAAATTACTAATAATCATCTGATAATAAATATGATATAAAAATATTATAACAATAATCTAAACTTAAATAAAAGAATAAAAAGTTTTAATGTTTTCTTCAATCGTGAGGATATAAATAGTATTTATAAATGCAAGGAAAAAAATTCGAAATTATTACAAAATACATGTATTGTAACAGCTCAAACCACCCGTTCACAGATATTATCCGCTTTAGGATATCCCTTGGGTTAAACCCCTCACCATTTTGCTCTTCCTACGCTTAGAAAGACACGTCTTATAGGAGAGAGGTATTCATACCCTTATAAGTGCCTGTTTGGATGAGCTAATTGTCAGTACGTAGAGGGGACCTTATTACGTACCCCAGGATCCCGTGAAAGGATAAAAAACGAAGGTAATGTGGAATACCTGAATTCGGTTCCATCTCTGATTCCGATGCTGATTCCGAGCTCCAAATGCCTCCGAATCTCCCGGGTCCTTTAGCGGAAAATGCTCACCAACTCACAGGCAAGGCCTTTCTACAGTTTCCTCAAATCCCAAGCTTCCTTAACGGGTCAGGAACCTTATGCTCGAGAATCCACTTCTTGAGTAACTGCAGAAGACCTTACCTTATATAGCTTCCATATCGGGCTTCCCCATCAAAAGGCCGATATGGACCCGGTCCACACTAATTGGGACCCATTTTCCTCCCGGACTTCGACCCATTGATTTAGATCATTTATTGGGCCACTTTAATATCTTTATCTGGATCAAATGACATCACTTAACCGGTAATTTATTTCAAACCAAAATTGCAATTAATGTTAGTCCAACTTTATGAGACATTGATAAAATTGCCCCTAAGGACAAAAATGTCTAACAATTCAAGGACTAATGTGCATATGTTTTTGTGCATATTCAAAGCATTAGAGAAGTTGAAGAGATAATGTATAAAATATATTGTGTCCAATATAAAAGATAAATCTATCTAATTGTTCATTGTCTACTATTAATTTTTGACATGCATTAATAAAAAAAATTAAGGAGGAAGTCCATGATTTAAAATCTTAAAATCTCTACGATATTGAATTATGAACTCATTTTTGTGTATAAAATTTTCCTAATTCTTGTTTCAAATTGAAATACACACAATTTCATATTATATTAAATTTTTGTTAATTTATAGTTTAATCTTGTAGGTGTCAACATGTATCTAAACTTTACTTACCAAATAATTATTTTTAAACATGAAAAGATGTGTTTAAGTGTATAATTCTCACATCTACTAGAAACATGAAGTAAGGAGCGTTTTAATAGAGAATCAATTATTATTAACAAGAAAGAATTGTGCAATTAAGTCAAATTATTCAAGACTTGATCGTATATAATTTGTCTACCAAATTTCATGCTTCACATATCTGGCTAATAATGATGTAAATTATGAATTGCATACCAACTATTTCATGTTTGTAATATCTTATATTTCTATATATAAAGCCTAGCTATTTATGCACATAGTAAATCATTATAAAAAGAAATACATAAAATTACTTTTTCATAATTTTATTATGGTATCACTACTGTAATTCTCACACAAGGTTTTATCTTTTTTTTAATAGCCAATCTAGTTGAATCACCAAACTCCATTCATATTGTCTATCAATAAGATATACTTTTATAAAAAAAATACCACAACTCATCATTATCAATGTTACTACTCAACTCCCTTATCCTACCAATTACTCATCACAAAAACCACTTTTGAATCCATTAATTAGCTATGATCTGATTATCTTTATCCTTCTGACAATGATCCTTCTTCACAATCTATCCATATTATTTGGATACGTCAAAACAAATTAGTTCTCTATGCCACATTGACCTTTTGCATAGATTCAATGTTTTGTTTTAATTTGTTAGCAACAACTTCTCATATAGCATGGAAGACATTGTAATGCTTGTTTTTAGTGCAATCATGATATTGCATTATAAATTGTGGGAAAGTCTCATTACAACTTCAAAAGGAAATCAAACAATAGTAAAATACTTGCAATCTATCAAACTCATATGGTCAATGAACTTGCTCTTATTAATACTTGCCTTGGTGATGATGAGATAACTATCCGTGTTATCAACAATATTGGGAGTGATTACAAAGAAATTTTCAGCTCTATCCAGTCTTGTAAAAAGGAGATCTCTTTTCCTAAATTACATGATATACTGATTACATATGAAAGTTACCTCAATCTCTTATAAAATTTCAATGAGGTAATGGTTGTTAGTGTTACTTTTCTCATAAAAATAATCCTCAAAGAGAAAAACTAAACAAAAATAAATTTTAAAAAAATGAGATAATCATTTTTCTTATGAGAGCTCAAATAACCATAACAGAAGTCATCAACGAAATTATTTTTGATAAACCATTGATTACGTGCCAGCTTTATGATCAACATGGCCTTTCTGCTAAGCAAAGACAACCAATAAATCCTTAAGCCAACTATGCCTCTAAATCAAGAAACAAATTGCGGTTACTAGAAGTATTATAGTAAAAAGACTTTTCCAAAATAAAAAACCTAATCGTCGACTACTACTATCTCCTTTACTTGGTCATGGCCGATAATCTTGCCAGCGATGGCCACCCACCAGCGCCTCCATATCGTCCTTTTTTTCTTTAAGTCCTCAATTCCTCTCCAGGTGTAGCGTCCACAGTAACTACTTCTACTTTACCCTAACCAATAATCACTATACACCGTGATGAACCTTCAATTATATTTCCAAAATTAGTTGTTAATAATATGTCCCTCCCATTCTGTTTTGCACTTGTTGGCAAATTTTCCTAGAGAAGACCCGTATTAGATTTAATTAGAAAATTCTTTGTTTCAAGATATCAAAACCATAGTTGGTTTACTCGACTCTCGCCATATTACTATGAAGATGGATATTGGATATGATTTTCATAGTGTATATTTACATGGAATTTGGTACATTGATGGCAAACCTATACGAGTTTTTAAATGGAATCTGACTTTTCATATTGATCATGAATCTTTGGTGGTTCCAATTTGTGTTACTTTGCCTAAATTGCTAATTCAATTTATGAACAAAGAAGCTTTGTTTAATATTGCAAAAACTTTTGGCCAGCCTCTTCGATTAGATTATGCGACAACAAATTTTAAACAACCTAATATTGCATGATTACAAATAGAGATCAATTTGATGAAGCCACTCCCTATGTGTATATGGATACATATGGAAGACTGGATAGGTTTTTGGCAAAAAATTGTCCCGGATGAAGAGATACCGTCCTATTGTTCACATTGTTAACATGTTGGCCACTCTAAAGATATCTGTCATATCAAGCATCCAGAATTAAAAATTATCTCAAAACCAGTAAAATCTGTGGCTTCTAAGAAGGTTTATGAACCAAAACCAGTCCAGACATCAACCTGACTATTATTGAAGCCCCTATTTCGGTTGAGGACTTTGGTAAATAAAAAATTGATCTCTTACATAAGAAGCTCTCTTTAGTTGCCAATCAATAGCCTCAAGTCTTGACAATAAAAGATGATCTATTTGACAAACAAAAATCAACAGTTGAAGTGATTAATGATCCTTTGCTTAACAACCAGAACAATCCCAATATTGAAATCGAGTTCACTATATGTCCAGAACTTCGAGGTATAGAGTGGTATCAGAGACTGAATTTGACACATGAATCTCCTCTTCTATCTTGTGATCAACGACATAAGTCTAAAGTATTACAAAGAAGTTCTTCTGATATATGCCAATATGAGCTTCTGCAACTTCCAAAAGATGAGATGATTCACAGTTTCAAACTCTTTAGTAGTGCATATGAGGACAAGATATCGACATATGATACACAAGCAAGAATAACCAAAGAATCTAGAAAGAGACGACCTTGTAAAAATTATTTCAACATGCCCAGGAATTTTTAACCAGATCATTAGCTCCCAACAAATTATTTAATCTCCATGACAGTGACGACAATGTTGTTCTGGAACATTAGAGTAGCAAGATCGCCGCAATCAATATGTCGTCTCAAAAATTATAAAATCTTTACCAGCCTTCTTTGATCGCCCTTATGGATCTAATGATTTCCCTTGATAAGTTGAATTCTTTGCAAGTTTTGTAAGGTTGTCATGAAGCTATCTTCAATGTTAATAATAAAATTTGGGTTATATGGAAGTCTTCTTATGCTGCTACAATTATTCATAATCATGAGCAACTTATTCATATGGAGTTGATAGATCAGACATCATTGGAGCCTTTGTATATAACAACCATATATGCCAAATGTAGTAGAAGAGATAGAATCATTCTTTGGTTTGACATGGAATGTATTGCTGACAACATGACTGATAAATTATGGATGTTTAGAGGAGATTTTAATGTTATATCTACGATTAATGAATATAGAGGGAATGCTACTCCATACCAAAGAACTATGGAAGATTTCAAAAATTTTCTCCATACTGTCGCAACTTATGATCTTCCATTTGAGGGTTCTCTACATACATGGATGGGTATTAGAACTCAAGGGCATGTATGGAAGCGACTTGATCATATACTCTGAAACATTCCATAGATCATTAGATTATTGGATTATAAAGTGAAAATACTTAGCAGGGCTACCTCTGACCATAGTCCTCTTACATGTGATTTTAATCGACCAAGATCGCAGCTTAAAATGGGCAGTTTTAAGTTCCAAAAAATGTGGATATATAGAGTTAATTTTTTGATCTTAGTTGAAGAAAATTGGAAAGAAGAAGTGGGCAGTTATGGAATGTTTGGTTTAATGAAAAAACTTACAAAATTAAAATGTTGTTTAAGAAAATAGAATTGGGACCACTACATGAATGTGAGGCTCAATATGGAAGCAGCTGAAAAACGATATAAAGAAATGGAAAACCCTTTTGATGAGAACCCATCGCCAAAAGCTCAAGTTTAGATAAAAAATACACGTGTTGAATATATGAAGGCTTTATTTGAATAAGAGGTTTTTTGGAAACAAAAATCTGGCATAAGATCGCTTAAAGAGGAGACTTCAATACAAAAAATTTTCATGCATAGACAACAACTAAACAGGCAAGATTGCACATTACTAAACTCAAAAACGATGAAGGCGTATGGCTGGAAACGCAAGAGCAGTTGACTAGTGAAGCTACCAAACATCTAGGTTAATTCACATAATTCAAACAAAAGCATATATATAATTGAGATTACACATTTAAGTCAACTCACAGTATGCTCTAGAATAGTTATTGCCTTGATAACCTGACAATGTCTAGACGCTAACGATCAATTTGTGCCTCTATATCATGTAATACACATATATTTACATATTACTAACTTGTTCAATTGAATTCATATTCAATCATACACATCTATATATGATATGTTCAATGCATGCCCAATTAACTTTCCCAGGTATGTATCCTTAACCACAAGTCTTGATCATACATTCATTATAGCTTATATACATCTAGTTTGCAATTAGGTTTATACCTTAAGTAAGTTTGATTATTCTCAATTCATCAATCATGCATTTATCAATCCTTTTCTAGCATTTTATATTTACATAATTTTTTCAATTCTCATTCAATCATACCTAATTCATTGCTTATATCCTTTGGAGTACAATTGTGTTCATAAGAACATCCTTATTTCATTAACAACTCATACTTCCCAAATTCATATACACTGATATCAAACAATTCATTCCTTAATTTATAACCTCAATTAATGACTTAAACTTATCAAACACTTAATCAAGTAACTTTTTAGGCTTATTTCAAGCCCTAATCATGTCCTAATGCACCAAAGTAAAGTAACTTACCCTTATATAGTTTAACCATCACACAAAAAACATTTTTTTAACTTCAAAGCATTGCCACGATTGCGGGAAGAAACTAATACAATTCCCATGATCGTGGGATAGGTGAACCAAAAGTTCACCTTCATTTTCTTTCAGCTTTTCTTCCAAATTTTAACACCTTCATGATAGTCCATTAATTATACCTCATTTACACCTTAAAGATACTTCAATTCCTCATCAATTTATCTCTAATTCCAATTCAAAATCATTCAATTGGTAACTCTTAAACAATTTATCTTTTATGCATCAAAAACCAAACAGAAGCTTTCATTTACATGTAACCCTAACTCTTTCCTATTTCAAGAACACTACACTAGCACCTTTCTTTAGCATAAATTCACCTTCAACATACTTCAATTCTCAACCTAATTCATCCTTAAAACAACCTATAACCTAGGGTTTCCATGTATCAAAAACAAAAACCAATTCATCCATTAAATTTCAAGCACACTTCATCATCAACCCTATATGTAATTCATCTCAGTTCATCCCTAATCAATCATCATAAATGTTATGCTCACATATGTCACAATAGGGCAATCAATCACTTACTTGTTCGGCTCAAATTCCACTCAATTAACAAGTTAACCAAGCCTTCCAAGCATTCAAGCATATATCAAGAACAAGATGGAAACAAAAAGGTTTCAATGACAAAATGAAGGCTGCAGAATTTTGGCAAAATTCAAGGTTATGGAGATTGTGTGGGTGTGTCGATAGTGAGGAGGAAGAAGAAGAGAGTATGGGACCAAAAACATGAAAGAAGATGGTCTTTCAAATATGGGATCGTGGGTTACAAGTGTGTGGTGAGGGGTGAGACATATGATGTGATACTTGTCAAGTGGAGAGCTATATCATGTGTCTTCTTCTCATGCTTCCAATTGTCACCTAATGTTTGGCCTATTTGACACATAGTTTCCTAGGCCACTTGTCCATCATGTATTCAAGCCATTTGTCATCTAATTAACTAAGCCATTTGTCACTTATTCCAATGCCACATGTCACCACTTCATAGATATAATCAACCTAAATTCTCATGTATCAATTTATCTTGCACGTTGACTTTTTTCCTAGACTAAATGCACACATCATTCCATCAATCACTCAATTGCAACATCAAATTTCTAAATTACTAATTATAATTTTTCAAAACAAAATTCAAGACATAATCAACACACAAGTACATCATAATCAGTTAAAACCTTTCATACCCTGAAATATGTCAATTGAGTGCATATACTATCTTTACAATGTCTCTAAATCATGATTCATGTGTGTATGCAAATATGATGCATGCAAATAAAATGCACTTCATGTATTCTCATATGATATGACAAAATCTAACAGTTAAATCCTTAAGTGTAGAAACGGGCTATTACAGTTACAATCTTTACAATAATCAAGCAAGTATTCCAAAATTTATCATATAGAATAATAATATAAATCTCTTTTCCTTTCACACCCTTTGATAATTCATAACTTAAAAAGTGTTTACTTGTCACTAAAATTTGAAATACTTATCTATAATTATATAAATACTTTTTTAAAGTTATAAATATAGTTACAAACGAAGGAGTAACATAATGGATATTTTCAACCTAGTCTTCTTGCTTTCTTAAGTAACACACAAATATAATATGATTATATAAAAAATTACAATCTTAGATGCACAGTTAGGAATATGATTTATATAACCAATAACTTTTAAGATAAGGTTTATGCAATAAACAACACATGGAGACCAATAAATATGCTTATACTTTGATTATAACAAGTATTCAATTGATAAATAATTAGTTGTATAATATGTAATGAAGTGTATAATACGTTTTAGCCCAACCCACTCAACAATTTTAAAAAATAATTCTAATAAAGTATGAGCACTTTTTATCATATCAAAAGCATCAAAATACTTGATAAAAGCTCTTCAAATATTGCAATAAATTAAGCAATTAATCAATATTATTTATTTGGTATTAGTCCACCCATTTGTTATAGTAGTGCACCATGTTGTTTCCTAATTGACTTATATGTATTCACAATTAATTAACATTCTTTTTCTAAATCTTAGAATAAATATATACAAATCTCATAATAAAAACGCGTCTTAAATCCTTGACCTTTCATTATTGTAGAATATATTACTCTTAAAAAAGGTGAATTTAAATAGTTTAAAGGAATATATGAATGATATAACTATCTATCCCAAGCTTGTTAATAATAGCTTTCTGTTTTCTTTTGTCTAATACTTGTTGTACTTCATCATCTTCAAAAATGCACTATATGTCTCTTTATTTTCTTTTTCTTTTTTTATTTTTTTCTATAAATAATTTATAATCCCTTGTGTACATTAAATGCTATTATTTTTTAAAGAAGTAATATTATCCTTAACATCGATAAAATGTTCTTTTATTCTATAAAATTGTCCTTATTTAAACATTACACGACAAAACATATGGTTATATTGAATATTTCTATAAAATATTTGAGAATAAGAAAATTAATTCTATATTGGATCAACCTTACCACAAGTAGAAGATGTTAATTTCATTGAATCATCTTTTGATGATTTCATAATCTCCACTATAATTTAACCTTTTACAATTTGATCATCAGAATGTTCAAAAATAGCTTACAATTAGTACAATATAAAGGGCTGTTAATTATGACCAAAAAAGGGATAAAAATAAACTAAAACAGTTTTGCAAATTCATTTATTAAAACTAAGTGTGTCTTGCCCGTTTCTCTCTCTCTCTAAGGGTGCAAGTTTAGTCATGTCTTCGTGCATGTTTTTGTATTTCTAGTTAGCTCATTCTGTTTTGTTTGTCGTTGGTTTTTTTCCTCATTAGCTATGGAACCTGAGTTTCAACATCTATCCATCCGTGAGAAAGAAGACATTGAACTCGTGATTAAGGCTTCAGGGATACAAAGGAGTTGCATCGATTACAACCTGAGTCTGTTAGGCCGATTTTTGGGCAAACGAAATATTAACTTTGATGCCATGGAAGGACTCTTCTCAATCTATGGCGTCCCATCCATCAAAGGCTATTCGATCAAACCTTTTGGGGGGGAGGGGCTCTACCTGTTTCAGTTTTTCCATGTTGTTGACCTTCGAAAAATGTTGGTTGGAGGGCCATGGAGTTTTAACAATTGCATTCTGTTGGTACACTAGATGAGGGAGGGCGAGAATCCGGACGATGTTGAGTTTCGGTTTGCTGATTTTTGGGTTCGAGTGCATGATCTCCTGCCTGGTTTTGCTTTAGAATCTTTAGCAATCAACTTGGGAAATATTATGGGTTCTTTTCTGGAGTATGATATGGGTAACAAACGAAACTCCATTGTTCAGTATATGCGCTTTCGAGCTCACTTAAACATAGATGAACCACTTATGAGGACCATTGTCGGCCATAGTGAGTCTAGCTGTGTTAAACTTACTGAGCTGCCAGAGGAAGACATCAAAAGGGAGTGGCCGGAGGAGATTCGATCAAAGGTTCGTGATCAACTTAGATTCCGTCCAAATCAGTGGCGATGCGATCTCGCTTTTCACACACATTTTGATAGTAGGTCCATAAATCAAGGGAATCTATATCCGATAACAGCAAAATCAAAGCAAAACGGAGTCATGAATACTTATGGCTCTTTTCATAGGAAATTTCAATTTGCGCCAGCTATCGACTTATCTAAACCCGTTAATTGTGTTTCTGAATCGAAAAAGCCTGACACTAAATCGAATTTCGCTGTTGTCCACATGGAGAAGGAATGCAACATTATGATTGTTGATGAAGTTAAAAAACGTCCCCGCGAAATTTCATATATTGGTACCGACCTCGATGAGATGAAAGGCAGTAGATATTCATCTTCTTCGAATACAACCTCTAGCTCTACTGATTTATCAACGACTGGTCTTGTTAAGGAGACCCACCGATTGCCATGAATTGTATTGTGTGGAACTATCGAGGCTTGGGTAACCCGCGGGCAGTGAATGCTCTGAAAGATATTGTTCGAGCCAATAAGCCTCATTTTCTTTTTCTTAGTGAAACTCTTGTTACTTCACATAGGATGGAGGAATTACGTATTTTGTTGAAGATTGATTGCTATTTTTGTGTTGATCAGAATGGACGTAGTGGGGATCTTGCGCTCCTTTGGAATAGTAATAGTAATTGTAGCATCCCGTTACCCATGTTAGGGCTAGAATTGTAAATTGTGAGATTTTGATGAGAAATTAGGATTTTTGCAC
>JANITX010000004.1:17422353-17434845 GCA_027564395.1 Erythroxylum ulei
CTCCTCGGTGTTAGTTGGTAGAAATTCTGTTTTGGGCCACCGAATTTTAGCTATTTGTTGGAGCCTTTGGTTCCATCGAAATCTGTTGTGTTGGGAGCAGAAGGATACTCATCTGAATGCCATTATATCTTTTGTTGATGAGTTTCTTACGAATTGGAAAGAGGCAACTTGTGCTTTTAATCAGATATAATTGAATGGCAGCACCCTTTCTCGCTGTCATTCTTGGAGCAAGCCTGACGTGGGTTGGTTGAAATGTAATGTTGATGCTTCGGTCTCGATAGGAGACAACAGCTTGGGTTTTGGGGTTGTCCTCAGGGATGATCATGGTCGGTTTGTAAAGGCTCTCTCGGGTCACATACCTTGCTGTGTGGATGCTTATCTTGCAGAAGCAATTTCCATCAAAGAAGCTCTGGCTTGGCTCAAGGATCAACGCCTGGATAGAATTATCACTGAGTCGGATTGTCTAGATGCGATTAACCATATTAATAACTCATCTAGTAATTTGCTAGAGGTTGGTACATTGTTAGCTGAGTGTCTCTCACTTAAGAACAACTTCCACCATTTGTCCTTCCATTGAACTTTACGGAATGCTAATAAGACTGCTCATTGGTTAGCAAAGGTCGCTTTATTACATGCAAACTGTTTTAAGTGGGATTTTTATCCCAAGTAGTATTGTTTCTGTTCTTTATAATTGTCTGTCGCTTGTAATCAATTCAGAAGAAGTTTTAGGTCCGGGTGTTATAGGGTAAAGCCTATTAGCTTTGGGTTTAGTTGCTTCTTTTGGTTTTGATTTCTCGATATTTTAATGAATTTGCTTAGCTTAAAAAAAAAAAAAGAGTTTGACAATCGCAAATTTCCTTCAATGATGAAACTTTTCTTATGTGTTAATTTTATCTCCTTTTTTAGTTAGTTAAAGCCATATGTGGGACAATGCCCTTAGAGTTAGAACTAGGGCAGAGTTAGAAAGTTAAGTTAGAGGGAACAAATTATTTTCTTAATTACATAAAGTAGTTAAAAAACTAATTTGTTTGTACTTCTCTTGTTTATGAATCCTGAATTGTCCAGTAAATTAATTTCTACTGATTGTATGTACGTGGCAATACATATAGTGAGAGTTTATTTTAGACATGAAATAGATTGTTGAAGGTAAATATAAATTGCTCAAGGTCATGTATTAAATTATATTTTTTGGGAAAAGATAGACATATATAAACAATTCCTTCTAAAAATTGGCAATCTACGTGCTTAAGGTCAAAATAATTCAATTATAAAACAATGATCAATTTTAATTACCAACATCAATCACCGACTAAGCACGTCAAATCATAGAAAAAGAATATTTCTAAACTAAAATACTTAGCTTCCTATCCTACCTATCATATACCCCAAAAATCATAAATGAAAGAGGAGATGATACGTGCCATTAACATGGAATGTTTTCCATTGGTTAAATCACCAAGACTTTTAGCAACTAATTCAAAAATTTTGTGGAATATGGTAAGTACTTGAGGAGTAACAGAAGGAGATACACAATGCTTCCATAAAGTAACAATAGTCATTTTTATAAACTGAATCAAAAAGTTGACCAATTCTTAATTATTACGGTCAAATTAGTAAATCCAATTCAGTCTTTTAAATGTTGATAACTATGAACACATTCACCTATTAAAATTTATACAATTTTAACTAGATGTCCAAGAAAGAGATATGCATTTTATTGCAAGATATGATATACATATAAAAAGTAAACATGTAACAAGAATTAAAAAGAGTTTGTTCAAAGTAAGAAACTCTCAAGTTGTTACAACCATCTATAGTCCATTTATTAAATTATACATGCATTGTTAAAAGAACTGAAGACAAGGGAAATTTTTTGGTCCAATAAAATGACGTTTTAGACAAATAAATCGTGTGTGATTATGTTGGGAAAAGAGGTGCGACTGTTTCCATTGAACCCATTTGTAATAAGGGTACGCAATAGTTCCGTTGAACAGTCCGCATAAAAGATGATGTGTCTGGGAAGAAATCCACAACCGCGAAAGGAACTGTTGCAATGAATTGCTCAAGAAATTGGGAGTCAACACGAACCATCAAATTGTATTTATATTAACAAGATCATTATCTCACCTATTGTTGTCCAAAATGGTCCACTGCCCATTAAAGCAAGAGATGAGGTTATTGGTGTTTAAATAAATACCAAGTAGTCCTTTTTCATTGACCAATTTCACAGATGAAACCAAAACGTAAGATGGGAGGGAGCTGAGTTGTTGTTGCTCATGGAAAACATCTTCATTCATTGACTAATTTCACAGGAGCACAAAACCTTCTTGAAACATGTCGTCGACAGCAGGGTTCGAACCTGCGCGGGCGAAGCCCAACAGATTTCAAGTCTGTCTCCTTAACCACTCGGACATATCGACCTTTTACGCCACTTAATTTTTAAGAAAACTGATGATAGATACGATTTGACGTGATAGAACTATGTTGGTTTGATTAACTACAACTTTGGTTTGGGTTTACAGTGTAGAACTAGAACTAGTTAAGAGAGATGATTGGCGGCATAAAGTGTTTTACGTTATTACTGGGCTCAAGCTGCCAGAATAACACTTGACCCCCCAAAATGCATAAAATGAAATTACTCGGAGGCATTATACGATACACCAGAACTGAGAAGAATGGAATAAGAGCTACACAAACTTTTATTCATAGTATTTACACAACTGTCCGTCTCTGCCGCCATACCCTTTTCACTGAATCTATCTATCTATATATCTATGTCTATGGTACAAACAATAATCCTCAGAAAAAACTTCTTTCTGAAACTCTTATCAATTTATTACTGCATGGAATCAACGGAGCTTCTACAGCATGCTTAAACTAGATGGATTCTCTGCATCCACCTGCAAGTGGCAATTGAATTTGGATGATGTCCTACTCTATGAACTTTGCCTCTACACATGGATCTTACAAAACCAACCCAGTGATATCGTTTGGAATTGGGACTGAGATCCAACTTTACAATGATAAAATGGACCCTAAAACAATCAAATCAAAACTCAGGCCCCACCAATCAATTACGGCTTCTTCTATATACACTCCCCCCCCCATAAAACAATCAGCTTCCTGTTGTATGACAAGCACATCAAAACGTTAGGTTCCTGAGTGCTGGATAATCATAAGCATAAGAAATGCACAGGCAATTTCAGCCTAACAAAAAACTTGGAACATGTTAAGGCTACTGATGCCATAATCGATGTAACAATGTGATACTCACACTCATGGTAAATGTTCCAACTCATTCAGGCACTCCAAGTTGCACTCGAGAACCAAGGGCCGGTGCTTGCTTATCTTCAATACGCCATGTATTAAAACTGTCTACAAATTGGTATTCGAAGCTGAGTCAAGAATACGTGAAACTTCTCGATAGAGTTGTTCAGGTTCAAATGGTTTTGAAACATATCCATCCATGTCACATTTTTGGCAGTTCTCATGAGTGGCCTGAATCACATCCGCAGTCATAGCCAGAATCGGAACATGCCAATTTGAAACATTACTATAGGATTCAATCAACACATTTGCATTTTGAATAAGGCTATTATTTACATTCCACTCTTCCTCCCTAATTTTCCTTGTAGCTTCAAATCTGAAAAGAGGCAGTAAAAAGAAGCCCAAGAAGCTGGGTCAGATAAATGGAAGGCTAAGATTGATACACTGAAACTTTAAAGAAAGCAGACAAGCAAAGAATTACGATCAAGGCTCACTGGGAACCATTTTGTAAAAGATGAATTGTAACATACCCATCCATCTCAGGCATCTGGATATCCATGAAGCACGCATCAAACTGATGGGGTGGCTTAAGCAGTTGTATTGCTTTTTCCCCACTCTCAGCGCATACCACTTCAGCTCCATACTTTTTCAAAGCACCAGCAGCAACTTTCAAGTTCACATTGTTGTCATCTACAACGAGAATTTTTCTTCCGCGAAGAAGGTTGCACAGAGACAAACCCGGCAGCTCCCCATTGCGGGAATTCTTCTTGTTCCTGATACCCATTGCTCGCTGTAAAGATGCAGCCAGCATACTTGCCCTCAAAGGCTTCTTAAGAATACTTGGAGTATAAACACCAGATGTTGTTGGTTCATCCGGAGAACTTGTAGAATTAGCTAGAAGGAAGAGTTTAGGAACACTTTTTATTTTCTTCAAATTATCAACAAAAGTGGAAGAGCAATTTAAATCCCTATCCCAAACTTCATGTTCTACAAAGATCAAGTCAAAAACTTTATTTCCACTTTTTACAGTGGCTAAACATTGATTCAGGTCACAAGCCACTTCAACGTTAATCCCAAGCCGTTGGATATGATACCTTGAAACCTTGGACCTGACAGGCCTTGGATCCACAATTATCGCAGTCCTTCCCTGGAATTCTGAAGAAATGCTACTAGATTGGTTATTTAATTTTTGACTTCTGCATTCATTTGAGCTGGAGCTGCCATTGGTAAAGACAGCAGTAAATGTAAACGTCGATCCAATCTTTGGGGTACTTACAAACCCAATTTCTCCATTCATAAGGCCAACCAGGTACTTGCTTATGCTTAAACCAATACCAGTGCCCCCTATTCGGGATAGATAAGGACCAACTTGCATAAAAGGAGTAAAAACACGAGATTGGGCTTCTAAAGGAATCCCTACTCCTGTATCCTCCACTGAAACGATTAGATTGATGAATTCAGAGGTTGACAAGAGAGTATTATTTGATCCCTCTTTACTGAAAGTTCTAAATCCTTCCCAACTTTGTTGTCTATCTACAACGGGTAAACCACTCAAGGTGTCCCAAGGGGAAGGTTCTATCCACTCTATGACCTCTTCGACAAGATGGACAGTGACAAAGATGTGTCCTTTTTCTGTGAACTGTCAGAAAGACCAAGAAGGAAAAAGAAGCACATTTCTTATTGGCGAAGAAGTGCATACAACTTTAATTAAAAAAGAAAATAGCAAGCATGTTAGATTTGGTACAAATTAGTTACTGTCCAGTACTCTTCACACTATACACCAATAAGGTGAAGATAACGACTAGATAATTTTCGCACTTTTTCATATAAAAAATTTAAAAGTCACGATAAAAAGTAAAAATCATCTGGCATATAGCAAGTAGGTAATGGTGCTCATTCGTACATAATTAAGCAGCCAATCTGGACAGTACTACCAAAAGCAGAAGCTTCACAAAATGCACAGTACACTGTATGACAATATCAAATCTTGTTCTTGTCAAGTAGAAGTTTAATTTCTTTTTAAGAGGGATCATATTTCCCCTTACATTGGTGCAATATGAAGAGAATTTTTTTGCAGTTGTGCGTGATTCCAAATGTTGCTCGTCAACTTTCAAATATAAGTTAGTAATATCCAAAGACTGTTGTAAATAGCTCATCAAAGACTTACTTTAATGGAATTACTCATGAGATTGGTGATGATTTGTCGAAATCTCCCTTGATCACCAATTAGCATTTCCGGAACCTTATCAGAGATGTATACTGCCAACTGCTCTTCCCAACAAGTTGATCATACAAATGCAAGAATAGAGTTATGAAACAATCAAATATAAGCACCACATCCCAAAAAGTAGTTTGCTAAAACAAGGGCAAAGAAGGAATAATAGTTAAGTTCGCTGTACCTCAAGTCTTTTTTCCTGAGACTTGTCAGAAAAGAGTGACAAGACTTCATCCAAAATTGCCCGCAGATCAAACAACACAGGTTCAAGTTCTAGCTTGCCAGATTCGATTTTTGCCTGATCCAAAACCTCATTTATAATTGAAACAAGAGCTTTTCCACTAGCTTGGGCAATTTCAACATAATCCTGTTGTGTTCCATCTAGATCTGTATCCATAAGAAAATGTAGCATCCCTGAAATTGAACATAGTCACATCATGATTGAGCAAATTTGACATTGTCAATAGGTGAAGCAATAGCTACAACTTTAACATACTAAGTACATCTTCAAAACTTACCAAGAACACCATTCATTGGAGTTCTGATCTCATGGGAAACCGTAGCAAGAAACTGCAGTAAGGACAATTTCTTTAGACTGCATGTCATAATTAAAAGCCTAAAGAAGTTTTATGCAAGAAAAGATATAAAATACCTGTGATTTTGCAACATCAGCTGCTTCAGCTTGTTTTTTGAGCTCCATCATCTCACAATAGTCATCTTCAACTTTGGCAATTCGATTCATAGTTGCATAGAATATATGACCCACAAGCAATGCAATGACAAGAATGCCAATTGCAGTTGTTATTGCCAACCATGGTACTGGAGGTTTTTGCTTAAATCTAAAATCCAAAAATTAAGGACCGCATTAATTTATACATTTAAACTAAATTTCATTTAGAGCATTGAAATGCTTTAGTTATTCTCTCATAAGGAAAATTCTTATCATGGCAACAGCAAACAACTACACAGTTACCATGTTTGGTTTAGTCCGTATGGTGAATAGTAATATTAAAGACAAATTAGTTCAAAATATTAATTACCTGCATCGCATCTCATGCTTCCTAAATGGGTCTCCAAAGTTAAGTGTGCTGACATGTTCCAACCCATCATTCGAGACATTTGAACCATACATGCTAATTGGTTGAGACTGATTGGTGGTGTCATATACATTGACCAAAATCGTTTGTTTACTCGCAAGCTGATGAAGTAACTTTTCAACAAGAGACTCAATATCAAAGACTCCTCCAAGGTACCTACATGATGTGAAAGAGCTTAAAGTATGTAGAAGAAATAAAAGAGGAAAAATTAGTCAACCACAAACCTTAATTTGGTGGAATGAGGATTGATAATTAAGTTGAATCAAAGATAAGGGCTGAAATTTAGATTATATCAGAAATCCTTATTAAATAGGAAGTAGTAGTAAGTTAAATACATTATTATATTTCAGATACGTTATCCTAATTATTTATGACATATAAAATATTTTTTAGAACAGAATTAAAATTGGTCTTTTCCTACTAAAATAAGGGTTATAAAAAATTATTTATGTGTTTATTTAGCCCTTCAAAAAAAACAATATCAAAATTTTCTACAAAATTGAGTTTTCAACCAAAAAGCACGATGCTTTCTTCTAGGATTGATTCCTAGTTTCTTACTCTCCATTGTTTGTGTTCACTAAATTTCAGCAAACTTAAGCTAAATTCTAGTCATCTTAAACTTAAATTCCAACCATATTAAATCCTTAGATTCTAAGCCTAAATTTCCAGTAATCAAACCCTAAAACACTAACTATACCAAAATAAAATTATTCTTACCTGAAATCCAGTCCTAAAATTTGATATTATAGCAGCCTAATATCAGTCATATGTCCTAATTTTGTAATTATTAGCTGCTAGTTAATATTTCTTCTATTTGTTCTACATCAATTTGGTATCAGAACTTTGGTTCATAATGACAACTCGTAAAGGAAGGGTGTACAGAAGAATATTTAGCGAGAGCAAGATGAAATACTTTTGAGTATTGCAAAGAAATTGGGCATTAATGACCCTCGTTCACAAAGTTTTCCAAAAACCAACTTATATGTAACAACTCCTATAAGGAAACATGTTCGACCAATTTTAGAGAGGCTAGACAATCTTGACATACATTCCCTGAAAGTCAAAACTCCCACAAGAAAAGTTATACCACCAATCTATACTTGATGTAGAACATGGAAACGTGGTAATACGCAATCTCCTACTGCAATTGTGGGAATTCCAACCATTCCCCATATTAAAGAGGATATAGCTGATGTTTTTGATGAACAAATTGTAGCCAAAAGTGATGGAAAATATCGACAATTTCTTGTCAAATGAAAAGGAAGACTAATTTCTAATAGTAATTGGATTTTAGAATCTAAATTTCAAAAATTAAATCCAAATTAATATAATCAATATTTATCAGATTCTACGTCGAGAAAGATTTCAAACAAGGGAGGAAAAATTGATGCAAAAGTGCTTAAAGTATATAGAAAAAATAAAGGAGAAAAAATTAATCAACCACAAGCCTTAATTTGGTGTAATAAGGATTGAAAATTAAGTTGACATCAAAAATACGAGCTGAAATTTAAATTATGTTAGGAATCCTTATTAAATAAAAATTAGTAATAAGTTAAATATATTATTCTATTTTATATATGTTATCCTAGTTGTTTAGGATGTAAAGAATTTTTAGTATAATAAGATTTAAATTTATTAAGAAACCTTTTCTACTAGAATAGGAGTTTTAAAAACTTCTTTATAAATATGTGTATATTCAGCCCTTCAATGAAAAAGGCAATCTAAAATTTTTCTACAAACTTGAGTTTTCAATTAGAAGTTGTGATTCTTTCTTCTAAGAGTAATTCTTAGACCCTAGAAGTGATTACTAGTTTCTTAATCTCCATTGTTTGTGTTCTCACTAAATTCCAACAAACCTAACCTAAATTTCAGCCATCTTAAACCTAGATTCCAACCATACTAAACTATGAAATTCTACGCGTAAATTTCCAGTAATCAAACCCTAAAAACCCAACTATACCAAACGGGAATTTCAGCATTCCTAGCCAAAACCCATTCCTAAAATTTGATATTCTGACAGTCTAATATCAGCCATATGTCCTAATTTTATGATTATTAGCTACTAGTTAATATTTCTTCTATCTGTCCTACATCACTACAGCAACAAGTCATCTTAAGAGCCCATCATAATTATTACAATTCTTGAGATAAAAATGAACTAAAAGTTCCAGCCAATCAATTAGAACACTATTCTTCTGACATTGTAGCAATTCAAAAGCGTATGCACATTTACTCTTGTTGCAAACATCATTTTCTAATAAAAGGGGTGGCTAAAATAAACATTCAGTCTCTTTTCTCAATTAGTGCATGTGCACTGAGACGTTAACGATTTCCACACCCATTTGATAACTATGTCATGATCATGTACGTAATTACATTAGTTTCCTCTTGATTCTAAAACCAAAGGCAGAATCATACCCATCAGTAGCTTGAATTCTCTCATTTGGTGTCGCATTTGAGGGTAGATCTTCCTTGTAGACAGCAAAGGTCAGTATAACTCCAAGGCGATTACTTTTGATTAACCTAAATGGAGCAGTCAAAACACCCTTTCCTGAAGCTCTAGCACGCAATACATTTTCCCGATCTTCCTGTATTTACATAATGAAGAGAAACTTCACCAATTAATACCAAAAGTACAAAGATTTAATATAAATTATAAGAGATGCTATTGACAGTTTAACCTGCACAATAAAGCCAGTAGGATTAGCACTACAGGGAATTTCAAATCTCAACTAAACTACATTCAGCAGTATCTACAGAAAAATTTTACAACCTTGATAAATAGAAATGGAATCATATCATGTCATATCAAGAAAAAACAAAAGAACTTACTTTTCCAGACATCAAATCAAGGGAGACCACATGTGAAATGGTATCCTGCGCGAAGATGACAGGAGCATATTCTTCTTGAATAGGGGAAGCCTCAAGCAATTCGGGGTTGTATTCATCCTTATGCACAGGGTTTTGTTCAAGGATGTCCATCCTCCTAATTGTCCAGCCCTGTTGTTTCTCAAATTGTTCCCTTTCTGAGTGTAGCACCCTTACAGCATATGCCACACCACTTGTAAGGGGCCTCTCAAAAGCAGTTCGCTCAGTGTACTTTGCAAACGTCCTCTATATAAAGTCTAAGAGTTAGTATCCTTATGGTTGTTGATCATAGACAAAATAGTTTCAATGTTACATGGCTTGAATAGCGGATCATCACCAAATTCGAAATCATGAACCATGCCACCCGGTAAGAAAAACTCAACACACTCAGAGACTGATATCAGAAATGTGCAACACATTCATGACCTCATCAATCACAATGTAAAAGCTAAACGATAGTTAATAATTAACCAATCCTGATGAAACATTGGGAACAAGAGTGGGAACTGTGAATCTATGAGTTATAACATTCGGAATTGTTATGAAAATTCCTAAGCGTCTAGTTTCAGGAACGTAAGAAGAAAGAAGGAAAGTTTCACTACCTGATCAATTGCGGATGGGTTCTTTCCATGGTGAAAGGTTGAGATCAAAATGGACATAGCCTGCACGTGATTCATGCTAACATTAAACTGATCTTGTAACATCCTAGCCCTCTCATCACACATGCTTGTAAGGGTTTCCTTCCTTTTCTCAGTAGCCTGTGAGCTCATGTACCAAAAGATCCATAAAGAGACCAAGACCCAGAGAATTACCCATGCAACTAAGAGCTTTCTCCACCAAGTCTTTCTAACCTTCTTGGACCCATCATACTGGTAATATTGATGGTGACTCTGGCCACTACCTCCAGTGATCTTCTCCCAGCATTTGAGCCACATCTTGCCACCATTACCAAACAGAAAAGTCTTGCCGTCAACAATTCCAACATTAATGAACCAGTTCATGGAGATTACAGACGCAATCCAGCAACATCGAATCCAAAGAAAAGCCCCCACCTTTAAATTAAATCCGAGTACATGGAAGAAATTCATCTAATACAGTAGCCACAACAAGGCAGCTAGAAAGTAGAAACTGCACCAAGCTGAACTCGATCCGATAATTCAAGAGTAGCAGAGTAAGTCTAGAGAAAGTGCATATGAGGAACCATATTGGGTCGGACAAAAAGAGCTAACGACAACGAATAAGAGCAAAGCCCACCAACTCCAAATTCACCAAAAACAAGTTGAATCAGAAAGTAGATATAGGGAGTTACAAGAGATGCTATCTTATCCACCAATACAGCAACAACACAGAGATAGCATGAAAGATAGAGGACCCAAGATTGAACAAGATAAGAAATTCACACACCCACAAGCAAGAATCAAAGAATCCTCGAGATTCCCAGTTTCTAATTCTTAATCAGTAACTCCGTTTTTAACCCTTTATAGCTTGGCACCACCAAAAACACAGAACCAGAAAATGGCCCTAAACGACCAACAAAGATTCCAACTTGAGTAGCTAAACTTATAAATCCAAACGCTCAAAACAAGAACCTGACAGGAATTTAGTTAACAAGGGTCCTCAAATCAAGCAACAACATCAGTGACCGTGCAAGTACTAAGCTTTGACTCCCAAGTTTATCCCCAGCTTCCAAATCTAGCTTATGCACACAACAAACAGGCCAAAGATTAGTGGAATGAGCTGAAGTAGCAGCAGTAGTAATAACAGTAGCAGTAGAAGCAATAATAGCAGGTGAAAAGCAAGAAGAAAAAGAAACCAACAAGAGTGGATTCATGGACACACTAAGCAACGAAGAATCTGTGAAAGAAAATGGTCATAGAAATGTTTTGTAGCTTTAGGCCATTATCTATATCCATAGTATAGTTCCATACCACCCAACCCTGAGAAAAATAATTGCTAATGGCTTGTTTTCCGTAAGAAATTCATTTTATAATAAAAACAATATTTGAGGGGCAAAAGGGTATTTTGGACACACTGCTTTTTCACTAACTTTGCTTTCCTTTCCTTTCCCTGGATTGGAGTGGCCAATTCCTACACGCTATCTGATTAAAAGTAAAAAACTTAAGACCCTCTCTTTCTCTCTCTATATATTATATAATGCACATTTATGTTGACAAAAGTGCCCTTACACGAAAGCGAAATTTCACAAGAGGGACGCATCAATCTTTTCTTACATGTTCAGGGATTAGATGCCCCGTACTTTTCCGAATTTACCATGGAAGGACCTGGGTGGGGGTCAAAAGTAGTAGGTAATCAAAGTGAATGGGTCCCATACCTTCCCCATGACATCAACATCTCAAGGTGTTATTATGTCTAATCTATTCTTTGTCCTGGATTCTAGTTAATTTATACAGGAGCTAGCTACTTCCTTTCCTGTTTTCTTTTTACTCTTTACTTACCTCAATCTGCATTGCCTGATTCTCTTCATCTGCTCCTATACTATATATACTATACAACCAAGTAAAGAAATTAGAAATCCTTGATAGTACAGAACTTTGCGGGTATATGTTATTGGATCTTGATTTCTTAACTTAAGACTTTTCAGTGTTAACAACTGAAGTTGTTTCTGTTGTAATTTGCTTACCTGATGGGAAGCAGCAAGTTACTCTATTTTTGCGTGCCTGGTTAAAGAAGGTTAGCAATTGGGGTTAGTTTTGGAAACTGAACAAGGTGAAGGGCCTAGGACAAAGCGGCTAAAGGATAGCAGTGGCAAACTGGTAAATAGAGGAGTAAAGCGGTGGCAAACGAATAAAAGGGCCGCTTTAATCAAGGCTTGTCACCAAGTGATTAGGCCATCACTACCCACTTCTTTTTGGTGCCCTCTGGGAGCTCTTTCTGACAACGACGTCCAACGTCAGCTCCACTGGTTCTCTGGCAACAGCCAATCAGCTTATGCTACGTGTAACTCCATTATGGCTTTGCTCTGCTACGTGGTACCTATGAGTAGGTGAATAATACCGGAGCTTTCTTCTGCCACGTGTACTCATG
>JANITX010000004.1:17438398-17453294 GCA_027564395.1 Erythroxylum ulei
TGTATTTAGTTTTGACATTGTACATATTTGGATGATATTGTAAAGCTACAATGTACATATTGTTTAAGAAATGAAATAAGGACTGTGGTTTTTAAATATTATGTCTTTCTTTATGATGCTTTATAAGATAATATCACCGCTTTAGCATGCCATTACTATAGGTTACGTATTGGAATGCCCTTAGGGCATTCTGGTATATACTCTATGGTAGTGGGGTGATACACTTACAAACCACATGAGTACAGGACCATAGTCACAAGACTAAGGGGACTCAGTCAAGGTTGTAAAAAATTATAAAAAATTATGGAATTATGGATCGAAAGAGCTTCTCAAATATATGGATATTAAATTATGTTGAATTGTGTATTTGTATTGTGCAAAAAGAGCTTCTCAAATATATGGATATTGAATTGTATTGAATTATGTATTTGTGACTTTGTGTTGTGCAATATATGTGTAATTATGTATGTTGATTTTTTTATTCTTGGTGAATTATTTTAAATGAAATTGAATCACGTAATGTATGTTGAGTTTATTTGAGTAAGAATGTTGAATAAACTTAAGGAATGAAAGATTGCCAAATTAAATTTAGAGATTTCAGTAACAATATTGATTAAATTTGGCAAAGGACAAAATAAAGATAATAATGCTTAGTTATTTTTTTTTTATTGTTTAATTTGTGTAAAAAATGAGTTATCATAAAGTAGTTGATAACTTATAACAAAATGGGTTTTTATATATATTACAAATTGAATTGTATAATCAAACAAAATGGGTTAGTTTATAGTTAAGTTATATGATTACGTAAATAGGTTGTAGAATTATAATTGTAAGTTATGGTTGAATTAAGTAACTAAGTAGAATGGGCTATAAACTTATCATTATGAATTTATGATTGAATTATGTAATCAAAAAAAAAGTTATAATTATGAGTGTATGTCTTTATGGTTAAATTATGTAATCATACAAAATTAGTTATATAAGATATATGTTCTCTTATCTTAGTGTTGAGTTGAACAATACACATTTTGTGATCAAAGTTGATACTAAAATTAAGTGGGAAGAACAATTTATTTTGATATGAAGTTATTAATTTAATTTTGATATATGTCTTTATTTATTTTACAGATAAATGGAGGAAAGTTCAAGTACTTCAAATAATTCAGTTGTTCTAGGTTTAGGAAGATTCGATGATCCAGTTTGGGCTATGCTAGATTAGTTCTTGGAAGGAATAATCATATCATTTATGTGTATTGGAAAAACATTTGAAAGGCGAGGAAATCAATAGATTAAAGAATTATTTGGTTGGGATCAAAGGTGATGTGAAGCCTTGTAAGAAAATAGGTCATAATGTGAAATAGAAAATGAATACTTCGCTTGAAGAGTATTAGTATGAGAAAGATAAAAAACAAAACAAAACTATGAAAATGGTAGTAGAAGTTCATTTTCTGGTGGTCAGGATGATATTGAAGATGTTGAAGGTGGTTTTCCTTCCTAATAAGAAGGAAACGTTACACTTGATGTAAGGAAGAGAAGAAGATAGGTTTCTAACTTTTCTGCATCACGAACAACTCATAGAGCTCAGCCTTCAATCCGTAATGGTCTGCAATATAAATAAGTAGTTTATAATGTGAACATGACAATGGCTAGAGCATGATATGATTCAGGTATAACATTCAATGCTGCCTAATCTTATTATTATCATCCTATGATGGATGATATCGCATCTTATGGTCTAGGATACAAAACTCCTTCAATTGAAGATTACAGAGGGAAACTCTAAGCAACTTTATTTATGAAATAAACAGTTATTTGGAAGAAAGAAGAATGACTTGGGCTACTTTAGGTGTTCTATCATGTGTGATGGTTGGATAAATAGAAGACAAAAGCCTATTATTAATTTTTTGTTTATTTTACAAAAGGGATAATATTTTTAAAGTCCGTTAATGCATTTGGCCTTGTGCTGCATATTGCATTAACCTAATGTCAAAAAATATAAGAGATGCTAGATATTTCCGATCATTAATGAGATTGTGCAGAAAGTAAAAGAAAAGTGACTAAGTTCATCTACCATCGAGTATGGGTCCTGAATTTAATAAAAAATGATTTCACTGATAGTAAAAATTTATCTCGTCCTACTATGACAAAAAAATTCAACAAATTTCTTATTACTTTAATGTTTTATTCTGATGAAGGAGTTGAGGCAAATATTTACAAGTGATAAGTGAGTTATATCTCAACATGCTAGGTCTAATGCTAGATTGAAGTTTTCTATAATTATACTTAATGATCATGAATTTTAGCCTCAATATTAATTTTTCATTCGAGTTTATGAGCCTTTGGTAAGGCACTTTGTCTAGTTGATAGTGATGAGAAGGCAATAGTGAGTTATATTTATGATGTCATGGAGAGGGTGAAGGAAGCAATTAAGGGCAATCTGAAAATTAGGCCTTCTTTTTATACAACTTATCTTGCAATTATCAATGAGAGATGAGAAAGATAACTTTACTCTCTGTTGTTCATAGTTGGGGCATTTTTTTTAATTCTAGTGTCATTTTTAGACTAAGTTTTACAAAGAAGTTAAAATTAATATGAAAATGTTATTAACTATTACAACTATTGTTGCCCATTAGATAATGTAAGATCTTTTAAGCTCATAAATGGAGATTTATAAGGATATTTCTGGTGATTTTGGGATACCCATTGTTATTCTCCAAAGAGAGAGACTTAATGCAGGAATACATTTTTTTCACTTATATTACTTGTTGAAAATTAATCATGACTTTATTATGTTTATAAGGTTACTTTTGTTGTCTTACAATTGCTTAATAGGATCAATTCGGAAGTGGTGTTCTAGAATTGTAAAGGTTTGCAATTTGAATTCTGAGTCAATATTTGAGTGCAATATGGTGTGAAAGGAATTAGAGCATATTTGAATTTATCCATTCCAAGAAAAGGAATATATTGGAATAGAAAAGACAGAACGACTTGATCTTTGTCCGATACAATTTAAAACTTAAGGAAAGCTATATTATTATCATTATTAAGTTGAATATTATTGCTTTTAATTTCTTAATAATTTAATTTTATTTGTTTACTAGGACTTTTAATAGAACAAGTAGTTTTGTAGATCCAATTTGCCTTGACCATATCAATTTTTTGGCAGAATGAGTTTTTAAAGGACTGAGTTTGATAGATGAGTGTGACTTGGAAGATAATATTAGATAGGAAAGTATTTACATTTCATTTGGTGCAACGAATTTGAATGATGGTGATGGTGAGACTCCTCTTAATGATGAGGATTTTAGTCCGAATAAGAATTAAGGTCAATACGATTTGAGCTAATATCCAATTGAATAAAATTATGGGTTTTCATTTCTTCTCTTCTTTTAATTTCACTTATGTTTGATATATATGTTAAATTCTATATATGACATATAAATATAACTGTAAATGATTTTGTTTCAGGTTTCACTTTTAGTTAGTTATTTCCTAGGCATGAATTCTTGTTATAATACTTAAAGAGTCATTTATCTTTATTATTCTTTTTATTTGATGTAAATTTTATTTATTATATGATAAAATTGTAATATTTTAAGTACTTTATACTATCCTTAATTTTATATTTATATGATGATTAAATGATCTTTTTTCATATTAACTATGGTTATTTTTTATATATATGTAATATATGAAAATTAATACTAAAAGAAATAAATAGATTGTTTTTATTTTAAATTTGTATTGTTATGATTTTTGGAGACATTATTGATGTAAAATTATAAATTATATAGTATAATATATTGAGAGACTATTTTGTAATTTTAAAAAAAATTAGGGGCCTTGTTTAAGAACCCCGAATTTTCACCTTTTCATCAATACTCCAACTTAAATGTCGATCTAATAAAAAAGAAAACAAAGTAATATCTAATAACTAAGCTGATAAAACCCACCCACCAATAAAACCTTATGAGATAAGCAAATACTACAGGAAATTTATAAAATTTGAACCTTATCAATTAGACTAAAATATAGGTGAAATTATGAGTTTAAAAACAACATCTACATTATGATAATCTACATTTAATTTTAAATTGACATAATCCTAAATTTCGATCAATATTTTATTAATTTTAACTTATATGAACATTATAGTAATGGGACTTAATGTTGCAATTTAGAGCTTAATTGGAAGTGCTAAGTCCCATCATTACTTTTTAGACACTTCAAATAGACAAATTAGGAACTTTCAATTTTCACCATCACAACACTGCTCTTCTCTCCTTGTCTTAACTCATTTTTATCTTCTTTCGCTCGATTAAATCAATGCTTAGCACATATTTATCCTCACCTTTTAAAAGTTCTCCCTTTCTCTTCTATATTTTTCTTTTTTCCTTCATGGGAGAGTATTAAGCACAAGCCTTTCTATTTTGGTAATTTTAAGAAGATAAGCTCTTTGATTCATATATTTGTTTGTGTGTGTGTGTGTGTGTGTGTATGTGTGTGTGTATATATATATATAGTTAAATTGCATGATTATGATATTTTGTATTTACATTGTTTAGTAATTTGAGTGATGTGATAATAATGCTATTTTGTTATGACAATGACACTTCTGTCAAATTTGTATTCAACATATTTTGTAATTAATACTTGTTATTTACATTGAGCAAGTGGCATAACCATAATACATTCTTATAATATTATTAAAAAAGTAGTAAAAACAAATGCATTTAATTGTGCAAAGTAGGTGACAACTTGTAATGTATCAAAAATATAGTAAAGTTAAGCAAATGCACTTGACATAACATCACACAATTAGAATTCACAAAATATATATTATTGAGCCAACATTAGAATGACTTACAATTCATATATAATTAGACGACAGAAAGAATATGACAAAGGGAATTAATTGTTAAAAGTTTTACTTTTATCATATGAAATTCAATGGTCAAAAAATACATCTAATTGCATTTATTATGATTGATTATACTCTAGATTACTTTTTTTTATATGTATGCTAGACTCAAAAACTTGCTCTTGTGATGATTATCCACCTCTTTCCAATATTGATTTCCTATTCTTTACTTTAATATGTAATTGTTGTCAAGTTGCTTAATTTTCCTTCGAACCTTAGATCTCTTGGTTCAAATAATAACTTGAATATATGAGAATTATTATCTTTATATTTTCTTTTAGTCGTATATGCGAAACTATTAACTTGCTAATATGTCCATGGTTAGACATGAATAAATATTATAGATGGAACCCATGTTATTGCTTTACTGACTAGGTATATTAATTTCTTATCTACTATTAGAACTGATAACCTATATTAATTAAAAGCATATAATAAATAATAAAGTTCAATCAAAGCACACATGTAAATATTTGTTATATAGAATAATATAAAAAATATGCATATGCCTATTAACATACCTTGATTACAACTTTTGGACTTTTAAATTGTTCGCTTAAATATAATAGGCCTAAATTTTGTATTCATATTCATATATCATGTGTATGCATGGAAATATTATTAATTTTTAAATAAAAGTTACTTATGTTTGCAGATGGTTTAACATGTATCCTTAGGCTTTCTTTCCTATATTTTTCAAGTTATGACTAAACTTATGACATTTTCTACATTTTTGCATTTGAATCTTTTGTGACATTTTTTTAGATTTCTCAGCTTCTTTGACTCATTTTTTTCTTCTTTTTTCTTGCTCTTTTGAGCCTCCTTGGTATCACTCTTCTAATTGGTGATCAAATATGTATGTCTTCTTTTTGAAATAATTGTCACTTTTATCATATCTAATGTATAACTCCCATCGACATCCATTAATACATCTAACCCTAATCATATTGCTCTCAGTCTTCTTTTACCTGATATTGAAGCTTGTTTGCAGAACATAATCCACAAAAACATATTTGAAATATGAAATTTGTAAATTCTATACTCAATGCTTACTATAGTGTTATACCAATCGATTAATACCTAATACTTGGTCTATAAAATCATTCATTAAGCACCTCTCCACTTAGGTATTTATTATTGTCAACAAAACTTCCATAATCAATAGAATTGATCTCAATTGGTTGATGACTATTTAGAATATGTATTTAAAATTCATTTTGTCGACATCTCCTTGTTCCTCAAAATTTCAAGAACTGCGTCATTTTCATGTTCATCCTCAATGTTGTCATCCTTGTTTGAATTAATAGGATTATCCAATCCTTCATTATTCTTAACTGGTTCCACTCTAACTCCACTACTTCCTTCGAGTCAATTTATGTCTCCACCAATAGCTCACCACTGGGCTACTTGGAGCAAAACTTGTGTTATTTAAAGGGAGCACCTAAACTAGGACTCTATAGAAATCATTTTCACATTCGTATAGAATGCTTCTCATATGTAGATTAGGCAGGGTCCAAGATAGATAGAAAATCTAACATAGGCTATTGTGTCTTTATTGGGGGAAATTTGGTTTCATGGAAAATTAAGAAACATAATGTTGTTTCTTGCTCAATTGCAGAATCATAGTACAAAGCTATGGCATAGTTTATGTACGAAATAATGTGGATATATCAATTTTTGACCAAAATTGGGCTTAAAATATCAATGCCAACAAAATTATGGTGTGATAACCGAGCTACTCTTCATATAGCCTCTAATCATGTGTTTCTTAAATGAACTAAGCATATTAAAATTGATTGTCACTCTGTTCATGAAACGATGCAATAAAATCTAGTATCTATAGGATATGTGAAGACAGGAGAGCAGCTAGGGGATCTCTTTACAAAGGATCTAAATGGGACCTAGGTTGAATATCTATATAACAAGCTGAGCATGATCAACATCTATGCTCCAGGTTGAGGGGGAGTGTTACTATTATAGATTATAAATTATAATATAGGGATTATAGCTCAATTTTAGGAACCTTAATTGTAGGGATTGACATTTTCTCCATACTTTAGGCACACATCATATATATAAATGAAGGTGTATAGCAAATATAAATTATCCCATTATTTGTGACAATATTAAAGTAACTCACTTTAGGTAAGGTATTTTTATCTACTAATAAAAGTATGTTATTAATCTCCTAAGAGAAATAGGCAAAATAACTTGCAAACTAACAAGTACTTTGATATAACTGAACATTAAACCTAGAAAGGCAAGGGAGGATGTTACAATAGATAGGGAAATGTATCAATGCCTTGTAGGAAGTCTTATATATCTATCTTAATCATGACTATATATAGCATTTGAAGTGAGTGTGATAAGTTAATTTATGCGTAGCTCAAAAAAAGTTAATGTACAAATTGCTCATCGAGTATTACAACTTCTCAAAATGTCACAAGGAAAATTTATTTTGTTTAAGAAAAATTGAGGTCTAATACTTGAGGCATAAATGGATGCATATTATTTAGGATCAGTTGTTAACAATAGGTCAAATTTAGAATACTACATCTTTCTTGATGGGAACCTTATAGCGTAGAGAAATAAGAAGCAGAATTTTGGCTCAAAATATACGTGTTGGTTGAAAATTATCTTAAAAGACTTAAAGATTAAGTGGAATTTTCCAATAAAACTCTACTATGATAGTAAATATACAATTTGTATACCTTATAACCTGGTACAACATAATCAAACAAATCACATTAAAGTTCACAAACACTTCATAAAAGAAAAACTAGAGAGTAAATTGATTTACAATTCTTATGTGACTGCAAAGTATCAACTTACTAATGTACTTACTAAAGGGTTAATTAGTTCAATTTTAAAAACTGTTGTATACAAGTTGGGAATAGAGAATACCTATTGACCGACTTGAGGGAACTTTGAGAAAACATGCTATTTTAGAATTTGTATCTTTTTAAGACTTCTTATTTATTTAGGATATCTCATGATTATGAGGTCTCACTATTTTTGTTTTGGGTAAAAGACAAAAATACCCATTTACTTAGGATTTTTTTTCGAAAACCCCTATTGATTGAAATTATATAAAAAGAAGTTCCTATAGTTTGAACTTATCCACTTAAGAGTTGACTGTAGTTAAAAAAATTAACAAAACTTCTGACGTATCAAAATTCTACATTAGTTGAATCACTTGTTTTTTTCAATGTGACTTTGTCACCACTGGTTGGAAATCAATTCTACATGGGTGCTATATTGTGAATGCCCCTAACAAGTGGAACATTGTCAAAACATAGTGTGGATATATTACATATTCAAATGAAACAATCAAGTGGTGCTTTTGCATAACTTTTTCCTTTATTGTCAAAACTATTTGGGATAAAAGAAATGCCTATATTTTTCAGAGTAGAGGTTTGACCAAGGGGTAGTTCAATATCAACTTATTCTTGCAAATCAGAAGCTATCTCAAAATACACAAAACCAATCTTCAAAAATATGACTATTGTACCCAAATGTGGAATAGGTAGTCTTTAAACATTCTAATGCCTAAAAAGGTTGTTTTTATTTTGTCAGATATCTCTTAACTTGTTGCTATAACTATTTACAACTCTTTATAGCTTGTTTGTAACTCTTGGTTGCCTTGCATGGCCTAATTCATTATACTTTTTAAAAAAAAAGTCCAAAATCAATCAAAATCAAATGACATAAACCAATCTGACCTAATCTAAATAACCCAAGTTACCCAATCCCCACACACACGACTGCCATTACTCGTTCGTTATGAAAACCAAAATCCCTATAATCACGATAATTATTTGCTTATACAATCATAATGATTGCTTCTGCTCAATTGCTAAATGGCAGGAATCTTAAAGAACATGAAAAAAAATTAAAATTTGGTTAGAAACATCCCACCTTCATATGCTCAAAATATGGCATTTATTGTTGAGGATGTGAGAACTTTTCAAATTTTTGGTAGACCATTCCAAAGTTATGTAGTTAATCGGTATGAATTTCCTGATTTTATGGTAAATGTTATTCTAGCATATATTAATGTTAAATTAGCTAATATTTGATATCAAAGCCTTATAACGTCTGCTTTGTTTTAGTTTTGGAGATTTTGAATTATGAAAAAAATCAAATTAAAAAATTTTAATTTTAGAATTGTTTTTGTAAGTTTTGCTTTCAATTAAAGTTAGAAAATTTTAATTAAGTGTTTTAAAGTGTTTCAACATTTTTAAAAAAGTCAGTTTTGTGATGTTTTTTTATGATTTGGTTTTGTTTGGTATCTGATGGGTCACGAACTGGGTCGTTATGACCCAACTAGAGGTTGAAGAAGACCTCTCACTAAACAAATTTGTTTTTTGTACTGCTTTAAAAAACAAATTATGATACAACGGTTGAGGCTCAAACCCACAACCTAATGGGGCACATAGTGAGCATCTACCAACTGAATTGAACGTGATATTCATTTTTATTATGCGTTGAAGTTGTATTTGTATAAACATTCAACATGAAGTAGATTATCACATTATTATTATGATTATATTTTACATTGTGATTTGTGAATAGAATTTTGGATAAATTGTTTTAGTGATTAATTATTAGGGCTTAGCCACAGCAATCCTAATTATATAAAATTATATATTTATCTAATTAATCACATAAAGAGTTGAGACATTTAATTTTAGTTAATTATTATAGTATAATAAATTTTATCCCATAAGAATTTTTTATTATATTTGAATAATTAATTAGGATGAGATATCAAATTATTTTTCTTAATGTTCCCACAGGTACTAGAAATTGGAATATAATTTGATAGTTTTATCATAAAGTTTAGCATAAATTTGTTTAAATTAAAAATTTAGCCCATAGGTAATTTTTATGCCATTTGATTTATTTCTTTTAAAATATTTTTACGTTGGTAAAACATATGTATAGTTTATTCACCTCAATTTATTGATAAGTCACATGTATGTTGAAATTATGCGGCTATTCAAACTGTTAGTTTCTTTGATAAAAGTTGTGAAATTCTCGAATTGAGAGGTGAAAACTGTAAGATTTGAAATGAGAGAATTTTTCTTCATCTGGGGTGGATAGACATTGATTATGCTATCCAAAAGGATAAACCACCGAAGGTAACTGAGGCTAGTGCTACAACTAAAATTGTTTTTTATTAACATTGGGAGCGATCTAATCGCCTAAATGTGATGTTCATAAAAATTAAAATTTATGTTGGTAATTGTGGTTGTGTTGAATAACATGAAAATGTCCGTGCTCTACTGAAGGCTATTGATAAGCAATTTGAAACTTTAGACAAAACAATTGTAAGCGTCGTGATTATGAGGTTTTCATTTACAAGGCTAACTGATGTCTGAGGTGTGCGTGAGCACATAATGAAGATGAGGGACATTGCAGCTCAGTTATAGAAACTCGAGGTTAAGATGTCTGATTCTTTCCTTGGACCCCATTTTTTGAAGCCTAACTCTTGTTCTGATACCACAACTGTTAGACCCTATTTTTAGATCCCAACATCGGAGTCATGAAACGTGATTCTCTGATACCACAACATGTGTTGGGCCCCATTTCCAAACGGTTCCTATACTAAAACAGTACTCTATGCTCAACTTCCATCCAAAAATTGAAATTCTTAGAGACTGAATTAGAACTTCATTTCTTCAGAAAAATTTCAGCCCTATGTCTCTAGTTTGTTTAGAAATAGGAATCATCTTATTTGGAGCTCTACAAATCAAGATATGCTTAAAATACCGAAGTATGTTCAATAAAATATCCAATTCACACTCTTCCAATTGATACCCTTAATTTGATTCAATCAATAATTTTCAAATCAATACTAAAATCTATAAATTTTCATGAAGAGATAGAAAAATTTGTTATGAATCCATTGGTTCAAAAATCAAGTCATTTGGAGGTCAGACATCAAAGTTATGGCCAAAAGAGTGAAACATGTTCAGAGTTGGAAAATCCCTTCAGGTGCACTCGCAAGGAACAAAGGGGCGATCGCACGGATGAAGGTGTGATTGAAAGGAAGGCATGTACGATTGCAAGGAGGGTGTGTGCGATCATAAGAAATCAAGGTGCAGTTGCAACCGAAGCTGTCCCACATAAAAATCCTATGCAACATCCTAACTTGTAATGGTCATATCTCTCAACTCCGATATCCAAAAATCGCATAATATATACTATTGGAAAGATGAAAGAAAGATTTACAACTTTCAAGATAGACAACTTTGTCTGATTCAGCCTAGATTAATCTATATTTTCCCTTGAAGTAAGAATACACATTTTTCCCCTATGAAAGACTATGATTATGTCCTCAATCATATTATGCCTGCTTTGGGGAAATTTGCATAACTTTCACTAGGCATGTCGGATTAGGGTTATTTAAAGGCGGTTTCGAAGAGGACTCCTAGAACTACAACTTCCATAAAGACCTCAAAAAGATATTTTGCCTCCAAAAGGGTCAAAATTACAAATCAATGTAGTTGTCCCATATTCACTTCCTCTAATACAATATCACTTCTTAACCATTAAGCTACCAAATTGATTTCATTAAACTCCCAAATCTCAACTCATTTGACTCAGCACATTTAATTACATCTCATCATTCATAATTCCTATCTTTCTTTTCCATAACATCTCACTTATGTGTGTGTGTGTGTGTGTGTGTGTGTGTGTGTGTATTAACATCTCACTTATGTGTATATATATATATCAACAATTTATGTTCAAAGTTCATCAACTCAAGTTGATAACTTCTTCAAATATACCAAATTCCAACTCAACATCATCCATACATAATTCATATTTCATTAAAAATAAAAATAAGAGTTTTACAAAGCTTTAATAGCATTCCAAGTCTTATTACATCATCAATATCAAAATACAAAATACAAAAGATACCAAACCCAATAATTCTTGAAATGCATCTAAAGTCTTGCTTTTACAAAATCTAACTTAATTTACAAAAACATTGTAAAAGTAGAATGATGCCTCGAATCTTGGTTAATCGATCTCATTCTCTTCACTTGAAGATGGGACAGAAAGGGGGTGAATTTGAAAGCTCGTGGGTAACAGTTTATAACGAAAAAATAAGCAAAACCTTTGAAAACATTCACTTGTCGTAGAAAATTCTCATTGAGTTCATAAAACACATGATTCTTAAGTTTTCAACCAAATTCACAATCTACAAAACATGAATGCATCAAACTTGTTAACATATCATGAGCACATCAAAATGGTTTGGGTAGATCCAAAATAGAACGTACTACACATTTCCACATAATGGTTCTGTGTAGCTGTGAACAGAACGTACTATCGCAATCCCAATTAATAGTCTTGCGTAGCCGTGAACTTAGGGGAGTCCATGAAGGAGCTCCATGCTACTAGCAGGCAGGGGAGAGAAGCCTTTTGTCAAAGTGCATTTGACTTAACTTAAGGGACCACCACAAACTCACATAATCATGCATTTCACAACTTGCAAACATGTTACCCAAAATGACACTTTTTTCGAAACTTGAATTCATGAACTTGATATCCTTTCAAAATCATTTCCATTTTTCATTTCATAAATCAATCACACAATTATATATCAAACATATAGTACTTTCTCAAAGCATTCAAAGAGCAATAAATGCAACATTTATGATGCAATTGAAATCATTAAACTTCTTTGGTTCAAAGAAAACATTAGTGGCTTATTAACTCTATTATAAACATGTACCCACCTTGAATTCCTTGCTTAAAGACTTGCTCAAAAAGCCTCTCCTCTTGTTCCTCTTACCTTTCTTGATTTCCTTCAACAATGACAAAACCCCATTCAATAGGAATCCAATTGAAATTCCCACAATTCAAAATCGCTAAAATTAATTCTAGAATACTTAAACCCAAGCATGTCCTAAGCTTCATAAACCAAAATCCTTCCAAAAATTCAAAAGATTAACAATGATCTTACCTTAAATCTTCACTAGTTGAAGAGTTTCTTAGCTCTAATGAAAACTCTTCTCTCCCTCTTCCTTTTTCTCTTCTTGAACCACCTCAAAATCTCTCTCAAAAGCTAAGAAAGATGAAACCCTAATTGATTTTCCTTCTTTTTCTCTCCTTTCTCTCTTCTCTACGACTCTCTCTTCTTTCTCTCCTTTCATTCACATTTTTTGCTTCTTCAAAATGCAAGACAATAATTTTTCTTCCCTTTTATACCTTTAATGATTATATAATGTCCACTTTGCCCTTCACCTAAAGCCTTATTGTCTTTATCCTTAGGTGATCTTCCAAGAATGCCCTTCATGCAATCTTACTAACTTAACACTTTAATTTAATTAACCTATGTCATAAAATCTTACTAACATTAACATAATAATTAACTTTAAAAATATTTAATCTATCAAAACCTCAAAAATTATTTAAATCATGCTTAACTTCAATGAAAAAATTCGGGGGCCAACAAACGCAAATCTCTTATAATAAATATAAGGATAAGCGGTAAATAAATGAATTAATGACCATGTGTGTTCAAGAGGAGGGGAGATCGTCGGTGGAACAGGGAGAGAGTTCGTAGAGTGTATATATGGTTGTTCAAGGAAAGAAGAAAAATCAAACTAACTTAAGGGGAAAATTTCAAATACCTACCCAAGTTGACTTAAAAAGGAATCCAAATGATTCTTTTGTAAGAAAAAAGGACACATAAAGAAGGATTGTGTCAAACATAAGGAATGACTTGAAAAGAAAGGTAATATATTCTCACTAGTTTGTTTTGAATTTAATATGGATGAAGTTTGTCATGACACCTGGTGGATTGATTCTAGTTGTACAATCCATATTACAAATGAGTTATAGGATTTGCAAAACCTAAGGAAGCTAGTAGGAAGTGAATAGTATATCTCATCTTGAAACAAGATACATTCATATGTAAGGGTTGTTAGGGATTGCAATTTAATTTTATGTACTAGTTTTGTTTTGAAATTAGAAAAGACATTTTATATTCCCAATTTCTTTAAGAAATTGATTTTAGTTTCAAGACTTATACCTTTTGGATATTCCTTTCATTTTTTGGATGAATCTTTTAAGTTAAATTATAAATCTAAATTTGTTAAAAATGGTACATTATTTGATGGTCTTTTTCGTTTTAATTTACATGATAATACCTGTTACAATGCAACACATGTTCAAGCTGGAATAAACCATTATGTTATGAATGAAAATTCCTCTATTTTGTGAGATTAGGACATATCTCCATCGAAAGGATTAAAAGATTGGTGAATGATGGAGTACTTAGTACTTTTGATTTTAATGATTTTGAAACTTGATGGATTGCATAAAGGCAAAATAGACCAACAAATCAAAGAAAGGTGTCAAGAGAAGTTCATACATATTGGAGATCATATATACAGATATTTGTTGTCCAAATATGAACTCGTGTGGTTAGAAATACTTCATCTCATTTTCAAAATATTCAAAACTAAAGTAGAGAAACAAGGTGGTAAGCAAATTAAGATCATGAGATCTGATAGAGGTGGGTGATATTATGGTAGATATACTAAAGGTGAACAAGCACCTGGTCCATTTGTGAGGTATCTTCAAGAAAATAGGATAGTAGCCCAATACATTATACCTGGATCTCTGGACCAGAATGGTGTGTTAAAAAGAAGAAACAGAACATTATTAGACATGGTACGGAGCATGCTAAATAGCTCCAAACTTCCTAATTCCTTGTGCACTAAAGCTCTTAAGAGGGCAGTGTATATATTAAACTAGGTACTAACCAAGCCTGTTCTAAAGACATCATTTGAGTTATTTAAAAGTTACCTAGTTTGCAACATATATGTGTTTGAGAATGTCCGTTTAAAATAAAAATGTATAATCAACAAAAGAAGAAATTAGACCTGAGGACCATAAAGGGGTATTTCATTGGATATGCCGAAAGGTCTAAAGTATATAGGTTCTATTATC
>JANITX010000004.1:17474596-17491496 GCA_027564395.1 Erythroxylum ulei
GGGAAAAAGAAAGAGGAAGGGAAGAGCTTTCTTTAGAGCCAATAATCTCATAAATTGGTGAAGATTCAAGGTAAGTTCGATTTTTATACTTGGGTATATGGAAGGGGTTTTGGTTCATGAAGTTTAGGAAATGCATGGGTTTTAGCAATCTAGAGTCAATTTTAGTGAATGTGATTTATGGGTTCTTAATTTTAAATTCCTATTGAATGGGAATTTTATCATTAATGAAGGAAATCAAGGAGGGGTTTAAGAGAGACAAGAGGAGTAAGAGGAAAGACATCCGTAAGCAAAGTTCATAAGCAACGAAATTAAGGTGGGTTTCATTCTTATAGTTGAGTTAATGAGCCATAAACGTCCTTCAAATAATTGTAATTTAATGATTCTTCAACTACCTCATAAATGAGCATTTATTGTTTTTTTAAATGATTGAGAATTGGCCATATGTTGTTGTGTGAGAATTTTGGAATGAAATTCTATTGCTTCGAAATTGTTGTATTTGTTGCTTTTGAATGAGTTGAGAAATGGCTTTGAGACTTGGTATAGGAATGTGGTTGTTGAATTATGAAATGATGTTGGAAATGCATGTGAAATATGTTATGTTCATGAAAGACAAGTTTTCAAAAATGTGCCATATGGGCAAAACATTTTCAGTTCATGAATTACATGCTATGTAGGTTTGGTGTAGCCCATCCAAGAATTGTCACGTGCACGTTGACCAAGTTAAGGCTTCTCCCGCCTGCCCGCTAATGACACGGAGCTCCTTTATGGACTCCCTCAAGTTTACAATTACACAAGACCATTATGTGGAATTATGTAGTTCGTCATGTTTATGGATCTACCTAAGCCATTGTGATGTGCTTTTGTGTTTACATGTGTTGACTTGTTTGAAGAATGCTTGACTTATGTGAATTGTGAATTGGTTTGACAAGTTGAGAAATACATGTTTTATGGATTTTTGGCGAGAAATTGCTATGATCATGAAGGTTTTAAATTGTTTTGCTTATTACCGATTATAAAAGTGTTACCCGCGAGTGTTAAGCTCAACACCCATTCCTTCCCCTCTCTAGGTGACGAGCAAGAGATCGAGTGAAAGAGAATCGAGGCATCACTCCAAAATTTGCATCTTTTTGTGTTTTAAGCTAGACTTGCAATTACAAGGCTTTAGTTGCATTTTTAGTATATTACTATTCAAGTAAATTTTTGTATCTTGGCATTTTGAAATACTGATGTATTGTGGTTGAAAATGCCCACTAAAGCTTTGTAAAAACTTTCATATTTTGATGTTAATGAAGTATGTTTGTGATTTGCCGATGATATTCCAAAAATTGTACTTTGCATTTTCAAGTTTTTCCATAAGGGTGGGAATGTGTGATTTGTTTTCAGGCAAAATATTGTATTGATCTAGGCTGAATTGGATGACGTTGCCTTCTTGAAAGTTGTAGATTATGTTTCCAAATTTCCAATGATATATAGTATTAAATTTTGGGACATTGAGTTGAGAGATATGATTATTAGAAGTTGTGATGCTGTTTAAGATGGATTTTCGGGACAGATGCCTTGTTTTGAAATTTTAACCCTTATAGAGGCAACAATTATTTTTAAGTTCTTCACAGAAGTTGTAGAGTTAGAAGTCTTCTTTAAAACGGTCCAAAACTGAGCTTAATCCGATAAGTGTAGTGAAAGTTATGCTTTTTTACTAAACAGGTCTGAGGAAGAAAAAGCAAAGGAGGAAGAAGGGAAGCATTTCGCGATGGCGCATCCGCGCCACAATTCGCAATAGTAACGCGTCGCACTCGCAAACTTGCGCGTCCGCACCGCATTGGCGATCGCAACCTTACTGATTTTCTGATCTGAACATCTTTCACTCTTTTGGCCATAACTTTTCCGTCCGACCTCCAAATGGTCTTATTTTTGAAGCATTGAATTCGTAACACATTCCTCTACCTCTTCATAAAAATTTAGAGCTTTTGGTATTAATTTCAAAAAGTTTGATGGAATCAAACTAAGGGTTTCGTTAGGAAGAGTATGAATTGGATATTTCAATGAACATGCTTCAGTATTTTGAGGATATCTTGATCTGTAGAACTCTAAATGAGATGATTCTTGTATCTAAATAAACTAGAGACATAAAGATACAAATTATCTGAGGAATTAAATTTTAATTTAGTCTCTAAGACTTTCAATTTCAAGACGGAAGTTGAGAATAGTGTGCTGGTTTTTCTTAGAACAGTCCAAAAATGGTTAGGCTATAACTTTTAGATGTTTGCTCCAAATTAAATGATTTTGGTCTCATTGGAAACTTAAGACAAAGGGGAACAAATATTCTGAAGAAGTCTTGTTGAAATTTTGATTTGTAGTTTCCCAAAATCTGTTCAGAAATAGGAAAAATGAGTTTGTTTTTGAGGTTTGACTTGGTGTGGGCACGCCATCCTTGTGGGATGCGCGTCCAGATGTCACGTAGGACGTCAGGCACTTGACCCATAAGGGTGTGGTCCCAGCAGTTTCAATAGTGACGCTGATTTGGTTGACTGAAAAAGTGACTTCTAGATCATAATCTTTAATTCAACACTAATGTAGGACAACAACGATACTAAAGCCGTTAATAGTATCTTTCCTGAAAATCCGATCACACAGATTATGAAACACCTTTGGGATAAATACATAATATATGCAATTATACTTCCACGCATAAAAGTGATCGGAGTAAAAACCATCAACTCTCATGACACTACCACCTTTGGGTGAATAAATCATTTGAGCAACAGCCATCCTCCATCTAATGCCTTTATGCACATCTTGAAATTCTATGTAAGGCCAACACCTTTGGGCAGATAACCAAACATAAAACCAGAGACATCCCCAACATGCAAGCAAAACAATTCAAATACTGACTTGAAAAGCTACTCTGGTGACTACATTCTCATCAACATCCAAAAAGTCCACCAACACAAGGAATACATCTTTATGTCATCCTCACATTCTTTATGGGCATACCATATGTGACAATGCAACCTCAATAAATGCAAAACTCCGAATGCACAATTTCATTGTCACACACACGTGCTGAAGACATTCTTCGAAAACTTTATTTGAGACCTTCTTAAAATAAAAATCTCAGTAAAGTGACTATCGTGCGTCACCGGATACTAAACTGACCTCCTGAGACACAACATCCTCATGTATCTCCCTTCTAGCAAGTTTGTTGCACGAAAATTCACTCAAAAATGGCTTCAAAATGTCTCAATTCCTCTCCCGATTGATTATCATGCAATCCCGAACGCTGAAAATGAGACCCGAAACACAAGACCTTCATGTATCTCCCTCATACGTAGTCTGAATCATGAAAATTCAATCGAAATTGGATTTAGAATACCTTAATTCCTTTTTTTGAAGTTAAACCTTAATTTATTACATATGTAATAAATCCAGAAAAATAGAAAAATGATACTTTATAAATTTCCCGAACCCAAAAACTAACCCAAAACACCCGGAGCACCTTATGGGAAATATGGAAATTTTTGGGGTTTTTTTAGAGTACTGTAGATGATGACGTCAACGGCTGACATTAGGCGGACCTGCATCCGCTGCGCGTGGGCGGGCGGCACGTGCGTCGCATGCACCCGATCAGACGCGCGCTAGCTGCGTCTGGCGCGTGCACGACACGCACTCCCCACACGCAGACGCGTGGGTATTATGCGGCGCGTGCAGTACACATCGGTGATGCCACATGTCGCACACGTGGACGACCCCTGATTGGGTGCGTGCCACACACATGCCCGTCGTCCGATGCCGGAAATCGTCACCGATCGTCGTCCAATGCCGATGATGATTTTTGACATCCTGGAAGCCCCTTTTTCGCTCTGTTTGGCCTGTTTTCGACTCGTTTTTCGTAGCTAACCTTCTGTATACCACTTTTACGCAATTATATACGCAAAAAAAAACTGAAAACGAATCAAAATCAACGGAAAACCAAATGAGATGAAAAATCAAAAAACCTCCGTTTCCGACAATCCGATCACGTAACCACTCTGATACCAAATGTTAGTACGTAGAGGAAACCTTATTACATACCCCGGATCAACGTGAAATGATCAAAAACGAAGGTAATGCGGAATACCTGGATTTAGTTCCATCTCTGATTTCGATGCCGATTCCGAGCTCCAAACGTCTCCGAATCTTCTGGGTCCTTTAGTAGAAAGTGCTCACCGGCTCACGGGCAAGGCCTTTTTACAGTTTTCTCAAATCCCGAGCTTCTTTAAGGGGTCAAGAACCTTATGCTCGAAAATGTTCTCTTTTGAGTAACTGCAGAAGATCTTACCTTATCTAGCGTTCTTAGCGGGCTTCCCCATCACAAGGCCGATATGGACCCGGTCCACACTAATTAGGACCCATTTTTTACCCGGACTTCGACGCATTGATTTAGATCATTTATTGGGTCACTTAATTATCTTTATCTGAATCAAATGACGTCACTTAACCGATAATTTATTTAAAAACCAAAATTGCAATCAATGTTAGTCCAACTTTATGAGACATTGACAAAATTGCCACTAAGGACAAAAATGTCTAACATTATAATCAGGAGGCAAAGCAATATAAACATGCAAAAAGACGATTCACAAGGTTATCAACAGAAGGTCCTAAGCTTACAATCACATTACAATGCTTGGACTGTTAGTATGAGAACATCCGGTAGCCTATATCATCTATACCGTATGTAACTCACAACGAGATGTTAGTAGGAGACTTCCAGGTACTATCACAATGAGAAGTTAGAAGCAATTGAGCACCTGATGGATTAAGAATAGATGCAGAGGAGTAGTCGAGGGCCTCAAGAATGTCGAAGGTTGAAGTAGGCTTGGAAGTTGGATTACCAATTTTTTTTCAATCATGCTACAATTATGACATATTTTGTGATATTCTTTAAAAGCTTAAGTGAACTTGTTGTTTAAGGCAATGGAGATGACCAAGTATTAGAAGAGAAGGTGATAAAGGTGGTAGGTTTTTACATTTTTAAATGTAGAGATTTTTTAAGGTAAGGAATAAAAAGAACCCAAAAGAAATAACAGCAAATGAAGGAACAAATATGGAAACAAACAAAGAAGTATCTCAAATAGGAAAAATGTATGCCTCAAATGGAGAAATCGGAGCATAAAAGACGCTGAAGAAGGTGGAGAAACTAATATGATATTTTTATGAATAAAAACTTGTTTTAAAAACATACAAAAACGTGATTTTTATGTTTTTGTAAAGTTGTCGTAGTTTCCTTAAAAAAACAAAAAATGACAACAATAATCAACGAAACACATTGTTATGACTATTTCTTTTTATAGGAAAACAAAAAAAATGAAAAAATAGAACCAAATATGTCCTAAATATAAAAAGCTATCACAATTTTGTTATAATAGTAAACCAAAAGTTAAGACTAAAAAGTAAAAGTAAGCAAATTAGCAATAACTCCGCAGATACAAGATCGTAATGGACGTTTTGACTTTTGACCACTACACTTGAAATGCATTCTTCTTAGTTGTTGCTAAATAACTAAGGCTATGTTTGGTTGGGAGTTTATTAATAGAATGAAATAAAATGTAATATTATTCCATCGTCTGGGAAGAATGTTTATAATGAAATAAGATAGAAGAGGAGGGTTTTAAAATACATCTCATTTCATCCTAAACAGTAAAAATGAAAAACATTCGATTTGGGGAGTTTAGGATGAAATATAAAATGATAAATAACTTTACACTATATCATATTATAAACCCTACATCCAAACAACATTTCACTATATTACATTATAAACCTTTCCATCTCTGCCAAACAATAATTTTCTAATATTATTTCCATTTACATTCCATTCTATTATAAACCATTTCATTTCATTAAAAACTTTACGTCCAACCAAACGTAGCGCAAGGGGCTGTTTAGTCCCAATTCTATTTTTCTGTTGCAGTTTTTAGCTTATGTTTTTCTTTTAAATAAAAATAGAAATATGTTTGGTTGTTAATATCAATATAGTTATATTTTTATTACTGATGATAATTACATATTAGATAAAATTTAAGGATAAATTATTTTTAATTGATTAAATCTGTTTTAATCTCTTGTAAAACATTTATTAATATTTAATCATTAAATCAAATATAAATGCTTTGAAAATATTTTAAATTTAATTGTATTAAATTATTAAATAATTAATAATATATATTTAATTGATAATAAATCAAATTATAAAAAAGAAATAAAATAAAAACTATTTTTTAGTTTTCAAAAATGGAAGAAACCAAAACTAAACCAAAAAAAACTTAAATAAATAAACTTTTAAATAAAATTTAAAAACAAAACGAAAAATCGAAAAAGTAAAAGAAACTAACAGGCGTAAACGACAAGACACACATAAAGAAAACAAAGGAGTATATGGGACCCACTGTAGCCCACCTTTCGTTAAGGCTGAGGCTCAAAAGGTTCCTCATGTGGACCCCGCTTTCTATTCGTTTCCGGGTCCAGGTCCAAGTGACTAAAAGAGTCCCCCGACACGTGAGCTGCAAGCGCTGGTCTTCCTTCCGCATGGGACCCACGCGGCCATTAAGTTACGCATCCACTTTTCAACAGTTGGATGCGTCAGTTACGTAAAATGTGCGTGTATCGGTAAGACTAGCAAATCCCAGTGTTTCACCTCACGGCTTAAATACGAGTTGTTTGGTTCAAAAGAGGGACGAAATAGAGAGAGTAAAAACAGAAAGGAGAATGAAAGAGGACAAGAAGGAAACCCCAAAAACGCCGTCGAAGGTACAGATTTTCGAAATTTAATTCCTATGTTTTTTCTTATATATGATTCGATTTTTAATCTCCAGAATCCACGTTTATCGTTTCATCGTCTTGATATCGGATTAGATTAGTTCATGTGAGCGATAGTTATTGGGTTAGTGCATTTTCTGTATGTATGGTCTGTGTTGGGTGTGTGCTACTTTGTTGTTTGTCTGATAAAATTAGGAAAGGCCATTCTGGAGATTGATGAATTAGTCAAACGGTGTTTTACTGTTTTTGCATTGGCAATGATTGTTTTTAATAGGAATAGAAAAGATGGGGTTTAGGTTTTTAGAGATTTGTAGGCATTCCATTCGGTACAAAAGATGATGTCTTGTGGATGAGTTTTACTGACTTTATGGTCTTTTTAGCCCCATCTGGCATAGTGGGATTGTTTGTTGAATGAGTAAAAAGTTGTCGAGCTGTCATACTGTTGGATTATGCTGGTCTCGTTGCATCTTGGTCTTCCCTTTCCCTTTATAGGTAATGTTCTTTTTTAGTAAGCTAGTGTTACAGTAACTGATAATATGCATTTGTTATTGTGATAATATGCATTTGTTATTGCCTTAATAAGTTGAATTTTAACTCCAGGATTCAACGCCAGCACTACGTTCCATTGATACTTTTGCTGCGCAGTGTAACAGCTGCGATAAATGGAGGGTCATAGCAACACAAGAAGAGTATGAAGAAATCAGAAGTAAAATTGTAGAAGAGCCCTTTGTTTGCGACTGGAAACCTGGTATTACATGCGATGATCCTGCTGACATTGAGTACGATGCTACTCGGACTTGGGTCATTGACCGGCCTGGCCTCCCAAAGACACCTGAAGGTTTTAAGAGGAGCCTTGTACTCAGACGAGATTTCTCCAAAATGGATGCTTACTACATCACTCCAACAGGAAAAAAGTTGAGAACTAGGAATGAAATTGCAGCATTTTTAGGGGCCAACCCCAACTACAAAGATGTGCCCATCTCTCACTTCAGTTTCACATCTCCAAAGGTTATTGTTCCTGAGGATGTTGGGAAAAAGGTTGCTACTAGTGGGAATAGCAACAAAAAGATTAAGGCGTCCAAAGATAAAGCTGCTTTGTGACTGATGACCGTTGATTTTGTGTTTTTTATATTGGTCTAATTAGGACTTTCTGCATATTTAAGAAGGTTTTTGTTTATTCAATTTCATATTGCTTTTACTCCTCTCTTAGGAAAGAAAAACATTTTTTTCAATTAGGTAAGCCACGATTAGCATTAAACTGCTTGTGAACATTCCAGGTTAGTTTATTTAGTTATTCAAATTAAATATTTTGCATCATTTCATGTATCAAATTATAATGTAGATCTACAAAAAGGCCTTTAAATTGAAATATATTGTAGTGTTAATGAACCTCCAATTTAACTGATCATGATCTTTATTGAGCTTAGCTGCCATTACTCAAATATGATTCATTTAGTAAACAAAATATAAATTGAAGCTTCGAGTAGATAACCTTGCATACTAATACTGTCCTAATGTAGTTTAGTGCTGGTTACTTTGCGTCTGCAATTAGTGCCAGTAAAGAATAGTTGCATGTATAATTACTAAGAATCATATATATGTACGCAGCACAATTCAAAGCTTCTTTTAGCTTGACTAAACAAATCTGATGCCTATTTTGCAGCATCTAACCATTAGAGTCGAATCAGAAAAATACGAACTCATTTAAAAGGTGATAATAACTTCAAATAAAGGCGAAAAAAACTACACAACTCTATAGAAAGAATACCAGTAAAAGAGAGGAAGTAGATCTTAAAATAACGGGCAAAACATCTTGCATAAAAAGGGATCAATTCTATTTATAACTTCAAAGGAGCTCGAGCGGAGCTTCTGCTTGGGAAGGTAAGCTACGAGCCCCTTGGTTCAAACTTTAAAATATCATTCTTCACCTGATAATCTCTAAGCCACACCTTCCCACGTCCAAACCAAATTTTGCTCTGCGAACATAGTAAAGCTCACTTGGCAATGCTCTGTATCTACTCATCATCACTATCTTCTTCGTACTCAGAAGCAGACTCATCACTTCTTGATCCTATCAAAGTATTCATGTCAAATGATGGCATTTCCATCTCCTCCAAGTCAATAGTATCATACTCCATCCGTTGATTGAACTTTTCATCGGAGCAGTTGAGGAACCATGAAAGAGAGCACTTTAACCCCTTTTCGGCAACTTTCCTATGCCTTGGTTTAATAGTAGACTCCAGACTATAGGTAAAGAATGCTGGGAAAGAAATCAAATCATCCATAGGTCTTCCCATCTCCTTCTGGAAGTAATCAAAACTACGTTTCATAATGTCAAGGTTCAAAGCAAGTAACTGCGGACACTTCACAATCATCACCCTCACTTGTTGCAAGGATAACCCACAATCCTTGAGGAAATCCACATGCTTTACAATAGGAGTTCTACCAAGGCTGACCACTTGTGGCATCTTCTCAACCATTCTAGCAAAATCCTCCGGACATATTTCAATAACTGAACAAAGCAAATCTCTCTGATGAGAGAGCTTTTCCTTCAGGTCAACTCCTATAATCTCAGGGTATTGTGCTACAATAGAAGGAAGCAACTCTTTTCTTACTTCGAACTCTAATAAGGATTCAATATTTGATTTCACCCTGTCCTCTACTCCAAAACCTAGAATGTGAGGACTCTTCTCTATCAATCTAGCAATGGCTAGTCTGGGGACACCCAAGCTTTCAAGATACTCAACAAAAGGCTTGATCACCCGGCCTACTCGCATCCCTAAAATCTCTGGATATCTGGTCAAAACCCCTCCAATTTCTCTCCTTGCAACTCCAATACCAACCAAATAAGCCACTGATGTGCTCATGGTTCCTTCAAGCTTGAATCCTAGAACTTCTGGGTATCTCTCGAGCACCCTAGCAATATCAGTTGGCTTGATATCCATCCCCTGAAGGTATTTAACTACAGGGTCAAGGTCTACAACAACACTGGCATGGAGTACCTGAGGATACCTCCTTAAGAACTCAGTAAAAGTTGCCTTCCTAACCCCCAATCTTCCCAGATAGTCAAGCACGGGAATCATGTTCTTTTTGACACTACAACCCAGAACAAGTGGATAATTATTAATGTCTTCAATAGTCAGTCCTAATTTGTGAAGAAAATTAACCCGTTCCCTCATAATTTCCACTGTCACAGGAAGTTCCAACCCATCCAGCTCATCAGGAACAATACCAAGTCCCTTTAGAAATTCATAAACCTTGGCACGATTCACTACCTTCTCATTCTGCATTTCCCTGAAGCTAGGATGAACATAAAGAGACGAAGAATCTACATGCTTCCGGCCCAACTTAACATTGCCTGCCCTAGATGAACCCACAGAACTTGACCCCACTGATCTCTCAGAAACGGAATATGCAAACCTTGTAATCAATCTATTTCTTCTCGTGAAACTACTCTGAATTCTTATAGCTGAGAAAGAATTCAACCGCGACTTAAGATACATAATGACAGGTATTTCATGATGTACAAGCAAGAAACTGGGTCTTGTAATGCCAGCATGACTTCCAATCTGCATACTGCTTTAGCTTGATCAAAGAATCTGCAAAAATACATTCACAATACGCGTTTGCAAGCAACGAAGCAACTATCTTCTTAGTAAGCAGAAAGCAAGTTTATCAAGAAATGAGCTGTACTCATTACAAATTCACCAATAAGAACACACAAATTATTGTTAATGGGGAAAGAACGGAAACACTAACCCTCCAGTGAAATTCTGGTCGTTAAATTATTTCAAAACTAGAGCACAATATGAACATCAATGAAATGGTGACTTAAGCTCGTATTTTGGTCTCGGCTTTGATTATCAAACAAACAAAGAAGGGAAGAATTGGACGTGGCTTCAAGCATCGACTTTTACCTTAGCTTTGAAAGACTGAACTAGTGGGCGAAATCACCGAGACACAAAACCAGTGGCATTCCAGAGAAGAGCTATAATGGGTCAAGCTCACCGTCGTGCAGCTATAGATATTGGGAAATTGGGGAATGAAGATAAACCTTTGGTGTATGTTGTTGGTAGGGTTAATCATATAAATAAAAAAAAAACCCGAAAACTGTACTGTAATTTTTAGATTTAACTGTAAAAAGTAACTTTTAATTTTTAATAAAATAATTTAACATTAAATTTAAGTCGGAGTCTTCTCGATTCTGGACCTTTGTTTGTTTATAAGAGCAGCTCAAGCCCTGAAAATTTCAAAATCCAGAGTGGCCGGTTTGGTTACTGGGAACCAGAAGGTCATACAATCTGGTGGAGAAAGAAAATGATGAGGCCTCCTCTAATTTTAGCTTGTTTGTTGAGATTTCTTGTTATTCCGGCGATAGCAGCCGGAGCTTCCTCTTGCTCTATTAAGGGTAAGTTCTTGTCGTTATCAAAATTGCTGCTCTTTTTCTTCTATTTCCTTTATCTTTTTCTGTTTTTTAAATTTGATTTTACGGGCGGAAATCTGTAAGTTAATTTCGTTTCGTTGGTACAATATAGCTGATTCTGCTACGGTTGATATAAAGTAACGTTCGAGATTGTGAGAGCTAGGGAGATGCTTAAACTAGCCATGTTGTTACTTGCAAGTGTTGCTGGGAATTTGATATGAACGTTTGCTATGTTTTGACATATGAGGTTTATATTGAATTGGTTTCTTAGTCTGGTCTAACTTTGGGTGAGAAGATTACAAGTGAAATCCCAACAATCATGCTTCCATGTGATATAATCTGGAATGAAAATGCTTTCTCTGATATGTGGTGATGGTCATAGTACTTTTTTGTGTTATGCAGGTTTTCCTCTTGTGAGGAATATCAGTGAGCTTCCTCAGGATAATTATGGAAGGGGTGGCTTGTCCCACATAACTGTTGCTGGCTCTGTACTCCATGATCTGAAGGAGGTGTGCGCCCATGTTTATGTTTATTGTGACCTATTCTGATCTTGGTTTATATGAATAAACCAAGAAAAAAAATCTTGGTTTATATGAATAAGACAGTTGTGCCACATCTTTGAGTGCCACATTGTTTGCTTGGAACCTTAAATGGCTTACCATTCGACTGGTAGCTTGTAACTGTGAAGAAAATACAGCCCAATAGTCGTTGCAGAACCTTGGAGGAAGACCTATATTAGCACTATATAAGTCAGATTTTTGTTATCCTGTGTTGCAAACTGGAATATAGGTGCATTCTATGTCTGTATCTGAAATTGGCCACCTGTGGAACTATATTTTTGAAACGTGATTAATCCAATGTAAATTATGACTGGCCAGCGGATGCCTTAATAACATATTTCCTTGGATTGAAGGTGGAAGTGTGGCTTCAAACATTTTCTCCAGGTTCAGGCACACCGATTCACAGGCACTCATGTGAGGAGGTTTTCATTGTGCTGAAAGGAAGTGGTACTCTCCTTCTTGCTTCAAGTTCCCATGAGAAGTACCCTGGAAAGCCGCAAGAACACTTCATCTTCCCCAATAGCACATTTCATATACCTGTTAATGATGCTCACCAGGTATGCCTTTCTCATATTATGGCCACAGAACAGGTTATGCAATTTATAGGCGTTTGTGTTATGGAAAGTAAAGAATATGGAAGGATAAGCCAGATCTTTGTGTGATGAATAATCATTTTCTGGCAAGTAAACTGAATATTTTATTTCGTGTTTTCTTTTTCAGTAATTGTTTCACAAACTTCAGTCTCACAGATTTTGAAATATCTTCATGTCTACATTTCGGTTCTGCATGTCTTTCAGCCAAAAATTTTTATCCGCGTATTGCATATACAATCTGGTGAAGCATGATTAGTGCACTTGTTGGACTACTAAATTAAGACTGAATGTAATCGTGAAGTACATACAGATATCCAATTCTATAATTTGCAGTTGCAGTTTGATGTTTGCAGAAATGCTAAGGTGTTTGAACTCCAATTGTATAAGCTCTGGGAAAGTGAAGGGTTTCTGGTTGTAAAATGTCCTCTTTTTGTGCTTACCATTTTATTAGTACAGCATTGATATCCTCTTTATTATTTTTTTGTTCTTCAGTTTTATCCCAGTTTACAAATGGAGATTAAACCAGCAATTTAACCATTCTCTGCTAAGTTCTGATTTAACCAATAACTTGTTGTAGGTCTGGAATTCAAACAGACATGAGGATTTGCAATTACTTGCTATAATATCTCGTCCACCAGTGAAAGTGTATGTAATCTCTTTTTGTTTTGCACTAGCCGTACATGGTATCGATTCATCCATCCATTGATTCTTGCTCTAACCAACAGCATACTGCTCTCCTTATTTCTTTTGTTCTGTTTATCCAATGTAGTTGTACGATGCAACTGGGGTCTTTCTTTGTCTTGGTTGAAATATTGGTTCCTCTTGCATAATCATATGCACAAGCGAAATGTTGAAACGTATAGTTTCTGCTAGTATCTGACTAATAGAAGAGGGCTAGTTTCTATTCTAGATTTAGTTCCACTTTTTTCTTAAAGTATTAGGTCATCCTTGATATGAACTCCTGGGACTCACGTCAGGTTTAATTATCAAGAGGCAAGATCTTATAATTTATAATTTTGGTTTCTGTTACCAGGTTCATATATGAGGACTGGTTTATGCCCCATATTGCTGCAAAGCTCCGGTTTCCCTATTATTGGGATGAACAATGCCGTCAAGTGCCTGAAAAAGATGAGCTTTAGTATGATACATCTCTGTATATTGCTAACAAAGGCGAACCATATCGTGGGATCAAATGATATAGGCCGTGGAAGTGTTTTTCCTTCTATTTTTTTCCTTCCGGAAACAGGAAGGAAAGACACGTAGGATTTTCAGTTTTACAGCAGTTTTAGACTACGAATGAAGCCTTCCTATAGTATCATAGTTCTAAATGATTCAAACTTCAGTTCTACATCATTCTGATTTGGCCTTGGTTCTTCTACATCATCTGTAAAGCGGTGTCCCAAGTTTGATTTGATTAAATCAAATACATGATTTTGACCGATATCAGATATCAGATAATAGATAATGGATAATTTGTTTGACTAAAAATGTGAGGTCTTTTGGATTCATAATTACTATTTATATATTTTTCCCTGTCCATTATATTATTATATGTAAAACCCTGCATAACTATTTTGTAATCTTTAGTTTTCAATACAAACATGAGCTGAAAGGGAACTTAAGAATAGTAAATCTCTTTTGTTGAGTTTGGCTCTTTTGTTGTCCTATATTGGTTGGGGACAACAATTGGAGTAAGACTCTTGCCTATATAAGGAGGTTGTTACATCTTTGTTAAATGCACTAATATAAAGTTAAAGATTTGTATGATAAATTTGACTCTAGTTAAATTCTTCTTGTGAGGTGAGAGTTAGAGAGTTTGTCTTAGGTATTTCTTTGTGGGTGTGTTAGTGTATTGGGGATTAGGTGAGAGGAAAAATTGTGTGAATGTAAAGATTTTTTTCATAGTAGATTTTTTTCTTGTTGCTCGTGATTTTTTTTTCCGGTTTGAAAGTTTCTACGTAAATTATCTTTTGTTGTTATTATTTCTTTATTTTTTTGATATTTTTATCTATCAAATATCTTTGGGTGTGGGTTCGGAAAGTCTAAATTTTCAACACATTTAAGGTTAGCTGGTGGAATTAAAAGGGAACTTAATGATCGGCCATTTCTTTCCCAAATCTCACTATGTAGACCATAAAGGACATTTAGATTTAGATCTTCCGGGAAATACTGCAACCAACTACCCTAACTTTTTTATGGTACATCAAAAATTATCCAAGCAATTCTCATCTTTTCTCGGGTACATTAGAAACTATCTAGCCAACTGACATTGGTATATCAACCAAAAGAATCAGTTTAGTCAAGCTAAAAAACCAGATCCATTATAATTATGGTGATGCAATTTCGAGTCCAGCAACACTAACTTGATGCTCAAGTTAACGGCCTCTAGTATCACTTCTAAAGTTGACAGAACACGGATGACATTAGCAACAATAATAACAACAATATTCTTATAAATTTAACTGACACGTAAGATTGAAGACGTCTAACAATATGTAGCCTTATCCATATTAGCAATTTGACAAATACTCCATCTCGTCTCTGTGATGAGTATGTCTTGTGAAATTCTGTTGGATTCGTAACTTTTGTTTTGTATTGTGCACTTGATACTCATCTACAGTATGTTGGGCTCTAACATATCATGTTTACCATCCAAGTATCAAGTCAACTTAATACTGTTAAAGATGACGGAAATGCTTTTTGTCTCTTCACTAAACAAGGAGGGACCCTAGGCAATTGTCCCTATTCAAGTTGCAATGTGAAACCTATATTTTAGTTTGCAATGGTAAATCCTCTTAGCAATATCATGAATTTATTTGAATTGAACTACTACTAATGGATGAATTATTGACATCGTTGCAATTATGTTTCTGGAAGGAAGAAACAAAGATCATAAGGAAATATATTTCTTGGGTAACTTTTTGTTGCCCATTCGTCGTTGTTAACCATAAGGATGATATTTGCAAAACATGATTGTTCATCTTTTAGTCGAAATGCTTATCATTTGAAGACAAAGTGCAATTGCAAAGCCTTCAGTTAGTGATTCAAAATGTTCTCAATGTTTCGGTTGAAGAAGTTGTGATACTGGGCTCTACACATGGTTGTGCGCTTTGAAGCACGGATAAGGCAAAATGTTGCCGTGTCCGTGTGTCCGACACGTATCCTACACGGACATGCGTTGGACACGCGTCCGTACACGTCCTAATAATTAAATATTTTTTCAGCTTGGATACGACGCATATACGATGCGAATACGGCTCGAGACGGCTCAGTACAGCTTGGATACGGTGCGAATAGTTGACGTCTTTCTTATTAAGAAAGAACTTCTCAAATTCCTTCTTCTTCTGTCCCGCCGATTTATGTCTCTCACAAATCTTGCTCCCTAGCTTTCTCATCCATTTCAATCAAAGTTGTCCACACTCCCTCAAGCGCTTGTCGCTCGTCGTTGTTTTCTAGTTGACGTTGAGCTCAAGTTGTCACCGTCACGAAACATTGCCACTCGGTATTTGAATCATCTGTGTAGACTGTGTTTTCTTTTCAATCATCTGTGTTTCGGTGTTTCCAAGTTCTTATTATTTTAATGACCATGTGTGGCTTTTGGGTTTTTACACGGCCTCTTATTATTTTAATGACAATGTGTAGCTTTCTCTTCCAAAATCAATCGACCATCTGTACATGTACTGTTTTCTTATTATTTTAACGACCATGTGTAGCTTTCTCTTCCAAGATCAATCGACCATGTACTGTTTTCTTATTATTTTAATGACCATGTGTAGCTTTCTCTTCCAAAATCAATCGACCATGTACTGTTTTCTTATTATTTTAATGACCAAGTGTAGCTTTCTCTTCCAAGATCAATCAACCATCTGCGTACTTTTTTGTTATTATTTTAATGACCATGTGTAGCTTTTGGGCTAAGATCAATCGACACCTGTGTTTTCTCATTATTTTAATGATCATGTGTGGCTTTTGGAATGACACTTCTCGTTGGCGTCATTGGATTATTAAGATGAACAAAACTAGAAAACTGGTTACCTATTGACTCAATGGGATTAACAAATGTTCAAAAGTTCAGGACTGTTTTCACTTTTCAAGTATTAAATAAATGTTATCCATCTTTTGAAACCATTATGTAGCTTGCTTTTGTTGTAATGATGCTCCATGTTTAATTTCTTGATAGAATAAGCTGACTTTTCTGAAAAAATAATTTGCCCAGCGTTTGGAATTCTACATTTGTCTAATTAAGATACAAGCTCTTGCTTTCTTCATTGATACAAAAATACTTTGTTGTTTCTTGATGTTCTTTACTTGTTTGTTAATATAATTTGGTATCTTAATTAGGAATTTCAATCCATTATTCTCCTTTTTCCATGGCTTCTAGTAGTGGTGCTGAACAAGAAAATCCAGAAAAACCACTATGGAAATATGTGGTCAAGAAAAATAAAACAGAGGGTGGTGGAAACTTTGAGTTTGAGTGTAGTTTTTGCCATAGCTCATTCAGAGGTTCTTACACTAGGGTAAAGGCG
>JANITX010000004.1:17512381-17523441 GCA_027564395.1 Erythroxylum ulei
ACTTGATTATAAAGTTTGAGAAACTTTATGATTAAATATGAGATATTTAATAAATAAGGATCAATATGAGATATTGAATCTTAAATGGGCATAATTGCTACTTAATTGGAATTATTTGTAATTCTAACTAAAGTTTAATTGCAATTAGAATTTAATTTCAATTAAATTACTAAAACGTTCAAAGCTTATTATAAATAGGTTTAAGTTCTATGGAGCTAGCACTTCTTGCTTAACCCTCTTTGTAAGAGTTACATAGTTCTCTCAACTCATTCTATGGATACCATTAGAGGCCGGACCTTTTTGCGACTACGGTGGTTGAGATAGATCGGTTTCAGAAATAGTTTTAGGGATATGACAAAATAATGATCAAGCTTCGGAATAAGGTACAAATTAAGTTTCCGCTTTATTATGAATTGTGTTAATTATTTTATATAATTAAAGAAATCTTGGTTTTCAGGAAATCAAAGGTTGCGAAAAGTTTTGTAATTATTACGCTGCAGTCGGAATTAGATCCCATCCCAGTTTCCAAACAGTTAGAAAACCAAATAAGGAGGAACATAAGGAATAAATTGAGTTAGATGAAAAAAAAAGTAAATGGTGTATAAATTAAAGCTTGATATAAATGATAACAAGGAGTTGAAGAAGATATTAATGACATATATTATTGTTGTTTTGACGTTGATATATGTTTTTGTTATATTTTTCTCACTAGTGAAATTATGGGGCTAATGTTATATGCTTTATAAGAGTTAATATATTAATAATGTTGTATATGAATGGGGATAATGTGAGAAGTATTTGTAAATTGAGAATATTATATATCATTACTAATCTATTGTAGTTACTCCATTAATATGCAAGTACATATGTAGTTACTTTTAAATTGAAGTTTAACTTATGACGATATGTTTAAAATGGTAATCATAAAAAGGCAATATGCAAAGTTCCATTTCACTCGTGCATACGAACGATATGAGAATCATAAACCTGTAAGCCTATAATACATATAATGGCTACAAAGTTCTATCATTATACTACAACACTGCAATTATACTTCACAATGGATCCATCTAGAATGTTGCTAAGATACTTTACAATGGATCTAACCAGAATATACAAAAATAAAAAAATGGATCCAACCAAAATCTATGAAAAAATATATGAAACAAAATTGACCAATTACATTCTCCTACATTAATTAGTATCATATTTTACAATAATGCATTTAAAAGATATTGGATCCAACCAAAATTCTCTAGGAACTAACTAATGCACAGCTAATTATCATTTACACTTTGTTGACTTCTAATTTGAATATTAGTTGCTTGTTGGTTTGAATTTATAAAAACCTTTTGTTCAGAAGCTCACACTTGTAATTGTTGTAATATGGTATTTGGGTCTCCCTTCGACCTCAACCCTTTTGGTTGGAATGATAGTTGAAAAATGTTTGGATAAACTAATCCAAATGTTCTCTTTCTCCTTAACGGTGAAGCTATTACAGATGATTATCACAAACAAGGTTAAAACAATAAAATATTCATGTAACCAATACATATAAGAAGAACAATATGCATAAACAACAATATAAGGCAACCAACAATTGTGTCAAACTAACCTCAGCTCCACCAACTTCAGAAGGTCGCCTATTCGAAATTAAAGATTATCGTTGAGACAAAATTATTGTTGTTGTTGAATCTTCATTAGGCCTAATTGATTGCTCCAATATTGATATATCATCAATTAGTAGTTACTGAAAAAAATATAAATTACAAATTTATGTTAAATAGCAAACCTTAACTCCATTTTAATTGGAAGAAAATGGATCAGATTTACAACTTCTCTTGTTATAGCCACTTTTTCCACTTTTGCCACAAAACTGGAATTGCTCCTTTTGTGATAGCCTGTGAGGATTCTTCACACATTTTAGTTCATCTTTATCTTTTTGGCTATTCTTCATAGGCCTATTAGGCATAACTCTTTCCAAAGGTGGTAAATCTTTATGGGTATTTGGTGACTAGATTTTTTTGCTTTCTAATTAGATGTAAGACATTCTCATAAACTTTCATAAACCTCCCTCTATGATGATAACACTAATCCAAATATGCCTTTGATTATTGTTTGGAATGGAAAATGGCACAAATCGTATAACTATAAGGATGCTCATAAAATTCTCATGCCCTACAATTACAAGTTTGCTCCCTCCCCAGTTGTACAACATATATGCCATCTCTATTAGTCACTTCATACTTCCTGTCCTTATTCTAAATAAGTCTCCATCTCACTGTATTCAATTTTTTCATCACCTTAGGTGTTATATCACCCTTCCCTCTCTTAGCTTGATCCCTAAGGTCAAAATGCATCTTCATTAATATGGTTCTAATAGTCTCCAATATGTTTAATGATAGGGCTATCTTTGGCCATCAAAATCTAAGAGTTGAATATCTCGCTCATGTTGTTATCCATAATTGGAAATTTGGAATAAATGCTTTGGAAAGCCATACTCCATGTTTCCTTCATATATTCAAGTAAGTCTTGTACATATCCTAGTACAAGTTGGTTTAATTTGATCAGTCTGTCATTAAATTATATTATGTGAATGTTGCCTAGGCATAATTCCATATGCTTTCTTAAGATCCTTTCCCTTTCATTTATCCACCAAGTTGTGATATATATGCCTTATACGCATCCTATATATAGGAAAGGGCAATATATCATTCCTGGTCTGCATGAGTCCCTACAAATTAAGAACAACTAGTTAAAAGTGTTCATATATGCAAATGTGTATAAATAAATTGTAGATGGATGAATCACCCTTTACATATCAGGAATCATTGTTATTCCTTCACCATCTACAAGCTTTAAGTCAATGGCTAATTGCTCTATAAACTATGTCTAATTCTTAGTATTTTGCAAAGTGATAAAATTAATTTAATCTTACCCTTTTGTCAATTAACCCCATAACATAACCTTTCTAGCTAACTACAGATATCTATTACCAATAATACTAAATTAGAAATGAAGGTATTTTTAGTATTAAATTTATTGTTTTGGATATACACAAGCACCAAAGTTATAAAAGGTTAAATATAAGAATATTTTCCTTTTAAATCTCTCTTCTTGAAAAAAGAAGGAAAAAGAAGCATCATTGCTTAAATAGTGATGTGTGATTGGTTGATGAGGTGGAAATGTTAAAGAAGTTGATTCTAACAAGGAATCAGCACCATTTAGGTGTTGATAGTTGATGAGGGTCCTAGATGCTCAATTTTCCTCTCCTATCCTCTCAAAAAGTGCTAAATTTTCCTCTTCCCCTCTTTTAACAACAAAAGTGTTCTTTATCAATGACCATCCCCTTGTAAAGGTAACTATGCTCTTACTTACTGAGATAGGTAGGTTAAGAAAGAGGGGACCAAAGTGGCTGCCAATCCCTTCAAGATATGGTTGCAAATAATCCAATATGTAATCCTAAAATTTTCAGAAAAGTGTAGTACTGTATAATTATTTAGTTATTCATATGAAAAGTAAAGGGAAACTCCAAAATGAAAAACTTAGTAGTGGATGCATTATGGTAAAATACATGGACAAAATAAGCATGTAAACTCAAGGGTTAGAAGAAGGAGGATCAAACTATATTTAAGATGTTTTTTTTGTTTGGTTTATACAATTTGGAAGATGCATAGACACTCTATTTTAAGGGTTCTAACACTAACAAACAATAATAAAAATGATAATTATGACAAAAAAATTCCTAAAGGATCTTACTTCTATTAATTTTAGATAGTGATATAGTATTTTCTGAAGTCCTAAACCAATATTAAAAATCAAAAGTTTAACGATGAATTGACATAAATTGATTTGCTATAATTTTCCTTTAACATGGTTTCATTCTCATAATACCTACATTTCTAAACTAGAAAAGCTATGAGCTTAAACTATGGGAATGTATAGCAATCCCCTATTATAATTTCACATAAATAAGTTCAAAATAGGAATTCATAATGTGTTTTTTTTAATAACATGTGAACTTGCAATTTCTACTTTTGGATATATTTGCATGCATACGTTTTCTAGTAAATGCTTCTACTTTTTAAAACTAAAGTGGTAATTTGTAATCCAATAAATATATTGTTAAATTGTTAAAGAAAGAATTTGTTTAATAATAGAGTTTAATCATAACATTGTTTCTTTTTACATATTGATACGTGACTTAAAAATGAAGACAATACAAGAGTTGGAAAAACCTATAAGATGAATAATTGTAAACTAATGCACAAAGTGAAATTGTTGGACCACTAACCTTTATTTTTGTAATATGAAATATGATAGACCACAAGGGGGACCACCTTCCTCCATTATCTTTGCCTATAGAGACAAGAATTTCTACCTTATAAACACCAAATATTCTTTATTCTTAAGCAAGAATAACAAATACTAAACAAATAAAAAGAAGTGAGATTATTGTACTTAGAGTGGAGAATGAAGCCACAATTAGAGTGGAGAACAAAGATGCTAGAAAATTACTAAAAACTGACAAAGATAGGTAGAGAAGAAGTAAAAAGAATAAATGATTATTAGGGAGTTGCCGCAATTGTAGAAAATATAGGAAGCTTGAAGATTTTAGGGATTTAATGCAAATTTGGGATAAAAGATGCAATCGAGGTTAGTTAATCAAAAAATGAGGGAAATCATGTTTTAGGGGAAATTAGGTTTTTGGGTTTAAAATTTTTTCCAATTAATTAAAGCATTAATTAGTTTCAAAATTTGAAATTAATTTTTTTCTTACACGTGGCAATTGAGTTTATCTAGCATGCCCTAATGGTCCAACTTAATAGGTACATAATGTGTATTTGGCAAAGGTATGACAAAGTGAGCATTTTTAGGCTACTTGCTCCATTTTTGTAAATGTTAGGAGGTGAATTGATATTAGAGATAAAGGCAGGGGCCATCTTAGAATTTTTTTTTGGCAAAAAACATTAAGAGACAAATTAGACCTTTTGCCTATAAAGTACTTAAAATGTTACAACATATTAGAATAAAACATCATGTAATAAGAAAAATATATGTCCATAAACTAGTTTACCTGGGCTTAGCCTGAAGTCAACGATGTTAGCTTAAAATGATTAGGCTTCTAATTGGATTTGAATTTTTTAAAAAAAAATTTAGGAATCTAATTAGATTTAGGCTCTATAACCCAATCTGACTGAAGCCCCTACATATATAAAAACCTAAGCCTAATTATTCTTCTCCTCTTTTTCTTTCATCTCTCAAGTTCAATTGCTCGCCTATCTAATTGCTCCAATGCTCCTCCATTTCTCCTTTTCCTTCCTCAAGCTTCAATCTTTAAAGTTTGAGAGATTTAAAAAATTGGGACAAATTACATCTATGGCTAGGAGATATAATTTTTCTCCTTTTTTCTTTCTCTTCTAATTCTTTATTTAAGTTGGATAATAAATGAGCTTTAGAACTTCGTTTATGTTGTTGTGAATATATCGTTGTTGAGTTTTGGCAATTTAGGGAGACTTGACAATGATGCAATCCCATAAGAAAGAGAAGGGGATGGATAGTGGATCGGGTCAATTTTGGGCTAAGCTTTAAGTGGGCTTCAGGTCCTTTAGACTTTACCAGGCTTTAAGAAGCCCAAAGCACAGTCAAGCTTAAGCTCGAGCAGCATGAGCTAGGTCTAATAGAGTTTTAGGCCAAGCTTAGTCACACATTAAGAAGCTTGAGTCGACGATGACCAGACCTAACCCAGCTTATTGCCATGCCTAATTACAATAAGAATTCATAACGAGGAACATAATAAAGTAAAAATGAAACCTAGATATACTTACACTTAAAAGTTTTAAATTTATATTATAGTTGTATAATTTAACATTTAGCATCAAATATAAGTGGAATAACAAGAAAAAAGAAAAATTGAAACTTCATTCCATGACATATTCGTTGTACAAAGTCCTCATCGTTAAAGGAAGTCTCATCATGACCACCATTTAAGTTCAATACACCAAATAATATGTCAACTCTTTCCCATCTAAGAGTATCTTCCAAGTTATTCTCACTTATGAAACTTGATTCCTTAGAAACTCGATATGTTAAAAGACGAGGCATATTGGATTCATAAAACTACATGTTCTATTAAGAGTCCTAGTAAACAATAAATTTAAATTATTAATAAATTATATTGAACTTAATAATAATAATAATTTACCTTTTTCAAAGCTTCAACTTGTACTAAATAAATATTAGATCATTTAATCTCTTATATTCCAATATTTTTTTTAAATGAATCAATTCAATATACTTCAACTTCTTTCACATCCATTTACACTCATATGTTGACTAAGAGTTTGAATTGCAAACTTTTACAATTTTTAAACACCACTTCTGAATTAATCTTACCAAGACACTATAGGATGATAAAAGCAATCTTGTAAAAATGAAGTGATGATTAATTTTAAACAAGTAAAAAAAGTGAAGAAATGTATACTTCGATTAAGTTTGTCTCTTTGACATATTGTAATGAGCATTTTAAAATCACCACATGAATTATTGTACGCCTCCATTTGTAACCTAAGGAGGTCTAACATCATCTCATATGAAACAATTATCATGATAATTAACAACATTCCTTATTATGAAACTTAGTTTAAAATAGACACTTAGATTTGAAAATGCCCCATCAACAGATAATGAAGAGTATACATGTCTTTCTCATCTTTCATTAATGATTGCATGATAAGGTGTGAATAAAAAAGCCCTATACTCACAAACTCAAATGAAAAATTGATATTAGGATCAAAATTCATATCTTCAAGTATAATATTAGAAATCTCTATTTTAGCATTAGACTTGAAATATTAAGATATAATTCATTTATCACTCAAAAACATTTGTCTCAACTCCTTTTTCATTTGACCAAAATACTAAAGTCAAAAAAATTTAGTTAAAAGTCTTATAATGGCAGGACAAAATAATTTCTTATCATTTATAAAATCTTTTCTCATCAAATTCAACATGCATGATTATGAACTTAGTGATTTTTCTTGCTTTATGCACAGTTCCACTCAACGACATAAAATTATTTAATATCTTTTATATTTTTCAGCATTAAGCCAATATAATGTGCATCGCAAGGAGTCAGATAGAAAGAATTATATATGCCTTGTAATCTTGTATTAGCTACATCATAAGCATCATCATAATTAGTGATAAAATGTATAATATTTTTAGGTTCAACTTCATTTACAACTTCATAAAAAATCTCCAGCGGAGTATAAAAATTCCTTACAAGACTACTTTAAAAATATTGTCCCCTTAGCATAATAAACTAAAAAATTCATAACGAGCTCTTATTTTTTATTTGTCCAACCATTAGACATGATTGAATACCTACAAGTTGGCTTAAGTAATTATTTTTTCACTTAAGTAACTTTTTATTTTAATAATAGAGTTGCTTAAAAGATTATTAAAGGGACTTTATATCCTAGACCATATTAGGCTAGTACTAATAAGACTAGGTAGTATTAAATGACATACCTATATTATACCACTATCTAATAATTGTCATGTTCACATTATAAGCTACTTCTTTATATTGTAATGCATTACGAAGTGAAGGTTAAGCTCTATGAGTTGTTCATAGAGGAAAAAAGTTAGAAATTTATCTTATTCTTTTCTTCATGTTAATTATATCAACTCCTTCTTGTTGTAGGCGTATTAGCTTTAGTATCATCAGTATCATCCTGATCACTGCAAAATAAATTTTCAATTCCAATTTTATAGTTTAGGCTTTCTTTCTTTCTCATTCTAATACTCTTCAAGTTAAGTTTTAATTTTCTGATTTATAATATAGCTAACCTTCTTGCAAGACTCTAGATTACCTTCGATCCCAACTAAATGTTTCTTTAATTTAGTGATTCTCCACCTTTTAAATGTTTGTTTCAATACAAACAAAGATTGTTAATCTTTATACTTGGAACCAATCTCACAAAAGTTTAAGATGGATTATTGAATCTTTTTTAAAAAAGGTAAAATTATTAGGAGTGTTTAAATTTTTCTCCATTTATTTGTAAAAATAAATGCAGTAAAATAATTATCATAAACTTCAAATACTAACTTAAATCATTCATTACTCGTAGTCAAGTCATGAAAACAATATAGGTATGTATAAAACGGAATTGAACAAAAGTTATCAAAAAATATGTATTTATTCAACCCAAAATAAAATTGAAGCACACCTTAAATTCTAAGAGCATAAAACGAAAAAAATTGAACATTAAATTCTAAGAGCATTAAACGAAAAAATTGACCATGTAAGAATTATTTAGTAGATAACAAAGATTATAGAAAAGTAAACAATGTATATAAGAATATTATGAATACAAACTATAATTTAATCTAGTTGGTGCTACATATAATCCAAGCGTAAAACTTGAATGAAAATGCAGGAATTATAACAAATAAGGTATCCGACAGTGTTTGTTATAGTAAATTAATAAACAATCTATACAAGAGATAGTTGCTTCTTAATCGTAAAATACTTGTACAAATAGTTAGCCAGACTTAGTTAGCCAGACTAATGAGGATACTTAGGGCATATACACATTATAGTCTTTTTCTCTAGATTTTTTGTCCATATACTTGTATTGTAGGTTAGATATAAATGGTTTCAGAAGATATTTTATATTCTTTAACTATAAAGATTGCTCAATAGAATTCATTTTGCATAAGATGCAGTAGGCTTATTTTAATAATCAAAGATCAATCTACACCAACTAATATACATTAAGAGTTATTTTTGTGTACCAAAACTTAATCATTCCTAATAATGAAAATACAAATTAAGAGCAATGAAGAGAAGTGAGAACTATAGGCAACGAACCTCAAGCACTACAAAAAAAAATAAGACAATTCATGACGTTTACACGTCGAGGAAAATTTGAACTAAAACGTTGCGGCATAAATGTCACAAAAAGTTCAATTTTTTCTCAACGTTTTATAAAAATATCGTGAATTTGTAATAATTTTTTTTTTTTAAGAATAAAACGTCACAAAAATATAAACTATTTTGGGACGTTTTATTGAATAAAACGTCACAAAAGACGTTTTAAACACGCACCCACTACCAGCTTTTAAAATAAAAACTTGCCAAAGGGATAATTAAAGAAAGATAAAAACGACCTTGTCGTCCTCATGACTTGACTTTTCGGATCCAAATCTTACGACCTCGTCGGACTCACTGAGGTGAGGCCTGTCACTCCTCCGAATCTGTTCTTCCAACGTAGCGTTGAAGAAGATGAGGATGACGAGTTCTATGATGAAGAACAGCAAGAGGAGGACGATTACATTGACGCTTCTAGAAACGCATTGAATACTCTGTTTATCAGTCTGGCGTCCAGATTTAACGGTGCTGATGGTGGAGATCGAGGTGGACGTAACGTTAACAACCATAACTAGTAAGCAATTCTCGACGTGCTGGTGATTCATTACCATTTCCTTTTTGGTGATAGGATTCTCGATTGGTTGGAGCTATAGCAGGGTTTGCTGTTGCAATTGTTTTTACCTGGAGATTGTTGAGGTCACCTGTTGGGGGTCAAAGAAGGCAACCAAAACGCCAAAGTCCCACAACTGGCACGTCTGGTGCCACTACTTAATCGAGTCCAAATTCAATGCCTTCTGAGGATTTGAGGGCAGAAAATGTTGTTGGTGAATTCTTTCAACCCGTAAAGGTAGTTTCTTTTTCCTATGCTAAACTACAGTTCCTAGAGATACAAAAGTTGTCTATTCTTAGCATTCTTTGCCCTTCCTTTTCAGCCAACATTGGCCCAAATTGTCAGGCAAAAATTAAGTGAAGGGAGAAAGGTAAGAAACACTATTTTAGACCTATTTTGATTATTGATTGGATATTTCTTTGCCTGCATGTTGCCTTTTTTGGTTAGCATCAGTGAAGGTGATATACTTTTTTATTTGGGAGTATTTTATAAATATTTACAGATTTTGAATCTCATTTTCTAAGAGCACAGATTATGTAAAAATGCAATATGGGGGCTTTGGAAAAGAGAGGCAGTAAGTGGTAGACCATCTGTAATCCATTACATGACATACTATAGAATTTCTGACTCTTGTTTAACTATTCATAACTGGATGCAATATGACTAATTTTTAATCATACTTACTGTGTATCGAAATCCCTATGGCATCAAGTGTATTTCTCTTGTTAAGTCTAGTTTCTTCAACTGCTAGCTGAAGATTATTTTGTGCTAAAGTAAGCAATCTAACATGTAGAAACATATGTGCTTGTTCTGCCTTTGCAATCTTTTTCATTTTTGATATTTATGATTTACTACTTACAGGATTCTATATTATTTATGGTTTTTTGTGGCGTTGATGTGTCTTTCGAAGCAATAAGCACACATGTTTCTCTTCTTAAGAAAATGATTGCTTTTGAGGATCCTATAGATTTATTGTTGTTCTGTGTAGGTAACATGTCATCTGCTTGGAATTGCCCTTGAAGAAAGTACTCTAGAGGAGTTTCAGGTCATGAGATAATACTGTTTTTAAATTAAATTTATTGTTGAATAGGGTTTGTACAGACTAACATGGTTTGTCTTACAAACAGAAACAAGCAACTGTGAGGTCCTCTGTGTTGGAAGTGCTCTTGGAGATTACAAAATTTTGTGATCTCTATCTAATGGAAAGAGTTCTTGATGATGAAAATGAAGTGTGCGTAGACATCATATTTAAACAGTATTTTGTTGATACTTTTGTAAATTAAACATTGTGTTCGACATCTTGATGCACAATTCTATCTTCCACAATATGCAGTCAATTATGGCCTGCCTGACTGCCATTTTTCATGAACTAAGCTTCATGTCTCACTGTTTTTTATATGCATTTGGTACTTGGTCTCTATTTTCTTCCTAGTAGGTGTATTATGAGGATTTATTATGTTTTTTTGTATTATATTAGTTCACATGTTAGTAGAGTTGTTTCAAATATATGAAATTAGTACTACGAAAATCTTTATATGATCTTTGCTCATGTTGATTAGTTGTTGCCTAAAA
>JANITX010000004.1:17620778-17632590 GCA_027564395.1 Erythroxylum ulei
TAATCAATTCTTTTCTCATTAATTTTCTTAAAGCACAATTTCATCTATAACACAATACATATACACAAACACTCATTTAATTTCATTTAATGTCTCTAAATTTTCACTTAAAGATCGGGGTCCAACAATATTTGCATCGTTGCATCCTAATTTTGCATACCAACTTCTTAAATGTTGATGTTGGAAAAGCTTTTGTAAATAAGTCAACTATAATCTCAATTGAGCGCATTTTTTGTACTCTAATTTCACCATTGTGCTAAAATTCTTACATTTAAAAGAATTTTAATAATATATGTCTAGTTATATCATCCTTAATAAATGCTACTCTAATTTGAGCAATGCATGTTACATTGTCTTCATAGATCACTACAGGCGAACCTTTAATTGAAGGTAATCCACAAGATTCATATATACATTAAGCATTTAAAGATGTATTAGCCTCATTAACCTCTTTTGGTGTTCACATTACTAGTCTAAAAACCTTATGACTATTCATGAAATTTATCTCAAATTGAATTACTTACTTCCGTCAGTAATTTTCGTCGCTAAACAACCTTTTTCTTGTAATGCATTCCTCAATACTTCTTAGATCAAATTCCTCTTGTGCAATATTTACATGAAATATTCATTATAAACGTAAATATATCTTTAAAGATACCTTTTTTTTAATCTTAATGTTATCTTAGATGTATAAATAATAGAATTTTCCATGTTCTGGAGCATTAATTTTATAATGCATTTTCTATTTCGTTTTTTCACAAGGTTGTTCCTTACTCCTAAAGATCTTCTTAGATTTTAAGCATAGTGGATGCATGTTGATCTGTAATAATAAGAATGGTTTGTCCTAGAAGGACACCTATGCAAACAGGAGTATTCATAGCCAGAATATGAGATTTAGTCACCCTTTTAATGCCAGTAAAAATATATGGCAACTGATAGGAAACATTTACTTTTTGAATGTCTGATTCATATTAATAGGTTTTTTTTAAAAAAATGATAATTCGCAAACCTAGTGGAAACATCTCTTATTTTAGGTTCCAAATAAGGAATCAAATCCAGCATAAATCCTAGTTCTTTAACCTTTACAAAGGATCTATAGGAACATAAACAACATTACTAAAAACTCGTAAATGAAGAATATTTGTGTAGTGCCCAAATACCCCCTTGGGAGGATATTGCGAGTGCCACACAAAACAGAACATACTGAATACAAAACATTTCACAGAAGCACATCATTCAAAAATAAACATTGTAAAACATACGAAACACGTCTGAAACATAATTATTACAAAAACTTACAACAATTCAGAATCATACACTTTATATACAAGCTAAAATAAACTAAAAATTACATTTTTATCGAAACAAGACTCAGACTCCTTTGGCCATTGTGATTGACTTGTCCCAGTCCCTACATACTTCTCTCCGAACCTACACGGGGCAAATATACCGTGCAAAGCATATTGCTTAGTGAGTAATAACTAAACTATGTTTAACCACAACAGATACTGAATCATGTTATACAAAAGCATCTCAACATACTGAAATTCAGAACAGAATAAGATTTATTAAGGAAAACACTTCGCAAGCTAAAGTCAGTCATTTCAATAGCAAAACAAAACATTCAAAATACAAAACTAATTTTCAGAATAGGGTGTTAACCCATCAGATCAAAATTTCATATTTAATTCATATCAAATCTTATGTTATCATAGATCAAAATACAAAACAAATTAGATTGTAAATCCATGAACAGAAGTGGGTAACGAGACTTATACAAAAGATACCATAATTGGCATCACTGAACAAAAGAGACCGAAGTCTCAACATCGAAGTGTCCAGAAGAGACCGAAGTTCTGACATCGAAGTGTCTAGAAGAGACTGAAGTCCTGACACCAAAGTGTCCAGAAGCAGTTGCAGATCCTTCTAGGCATGCCTATTTGCCCACGACTAGGACTTGACAGTTACAAAACCAAATAAGTTCAATTTACGTGCATAATAATTAGTCCATCATATTTGCATGCTTTAAAACATTTCAAAAATTCATTATCCCGAGGCTCAGAACACAACCAACATAAAACATAATTCAATTCAGTACTATCCAGAACAAAATAAAAATGTGAGCATCCTCAAGATTACTGACAGCTTTACAAATCACTTAATGGAGCAAAATCAATAGTTAACAAAACAGTCAAAGCAAAATCATCAAAATTTTCTTACTAAATTACTTCCAGATACTCAAAGATCAGTTACATACATTTACTTACAATTGAATTCATCTAAATTGCTTACAAAAGTTACCGTCTAAATTACTTACAAAAACTCCCTTATTACTTATTGCCTCGAAGTCCTGGCAATATTTGGAATCGGTCGCTCAATACGTTCCTCTATAGCATTTAATACAAACATATATCAATATTGTACACAATTATGAATTCAATTATGCACATTCATGTATTCTAAGTATGTATGATGCATGTTCATGACAAAAATTCAGGTTTCTTATCCTTAATCTTATCACATTATCGATCATATGAAATCATACTCAATTCCTCAATCCAAATTTATTTCACAACCAACTTTCAGGTCCACTTTGCTCTACTATTCTTATCAGGAACTTAAGGTAATTAGGCAATACTTCCTTCTAGAACGTTATCCCTCTTTGTCTTAGGTTTCCAATGATAACAAGTTCATCCAATTTGGTTTAGTATACTGAAAGTTATACTCAAAAGATTGTATACTGTTCTTAAGCTTCAGCAGAATTCTTATCTCAACTTCCAATCAGATTCTAAAATTCTTAGAGGTAGAATTAAAATTCAATCTCTTCAGATATTTTTAGTCCTATTTCTCTAGTTTAATTCAAATTAAGAATCATCCCATTCTGAGGTCGACAGATCAAGATATAATCAAAATACCAAGGTATGCTCAGTACAAATCATCCTAGTTATCATACTTAAGCACAGTCACATTTTCATCTTAAATTCATCAACCAATCCACTTCAAAAAGCTATGATTTTTGGTTCAATGTCGTATGAATTCATTGGCTCAAGAATCAAGTCATTTGGATATCGGATGACAAATTTATGCCCAAAAGAATCAAGATTTTTCAGGTGAGTCAACAACCCTTCGGATGCACCATCGTACTCTCAGAAAAAATAGCAAAGTCACTGTCATGCTTAAGCACGAGGGTGGACTTGCAACTTACCCAACAAAAGTCATTGTCGTGCTTAAGCACGAGGGTGAACTTCCAAGTTTCTTTAGTAAAGTCACTGTCGTGCTTATGCATGAGGGTGAACTTCCCAACTTAAATGGTGAACTTCCAACATTTTTAGAAAAGTCACCATCATGCATTCCGTCTTCTTCTTCCTTCACTGAATAGCTCTTTCATTTTTTTTAATTCCTTCATCACACACTTGTACACTTACATGCACCACTTTATTTCACTTCTATACCTTTCAACTCATTCAAAACAATACTCAAAATCAAGTTTATAATCAGACATTAAAAACCGATTCCTTATACAAGCTTTCTCTCACTACTGCGTTTATTTCAGCATGTTTTCAATTTCATCAAATCTCATTTAACACATCCATAACATCACCGAAGCTATCCTTCTCACCCACCTCATTTTCTGCTTTAATCTACTTCACTACTTTTCTTTTTAAACTACATGCAAATCGATATTACACTCCCACTGTATAATCCACTATATAATATTTTCAACTCATCTTTCGTCATCACTTTCACCGTATTTATTTCACACACAACTCATGCATGTGATCATTTCCAACACATACATCATCATCCAACTCATGCATGTATTTATTTCCAATATTAACGCATCATCAGAATTATTCACAGAACTCAAAAAATTAAAACTTTACTTACTTTGTTTTGAGAAAATTAACAGTAGTGAGGTTTCGGTGATGGTTGAAAGAGCAAGATTAGGGATAGAAGCAAACTACCAATTGGACCAACTTATTTAAGTTGCCAAGTTCAATACTGATATAAGGATCCAAACTAGTGTTTTGGTGATAAAGGTTCAGTGATTTTCAAAGAACATCAACATAACCTGAAAAGCAACAAGGCTTTTGTGGTTTTCCTTTCTAACACAAGTACTCATGTGTGTTGTTACCACGTGTATGGTTACTAAATTGACACATGGCTCATTGCATGTGTGTGATTTGTCAGGCATATAGAAGTGCTACATGTCAAAACACCACTGGTCTATTTTTCCTAATATCTTAAAATTTCCAGAAAAATTCCTAAAATTTTCAAAAATTTTGAAATAATGCCAATAGTCCCCAAATAAATTTTCTACAATTTATTCGCATTTTATAAATCCATTTTACCCGAAATATGTAAATGCATGCATAATTTATTTCTATGCGTCAAAATTACATATGTGCATATCAGCGAATTCTCAATTATGCAAAGCATACAGTACACTGAAATTCCTCAATTTTCTAACTCCTAACTTGAGGTGTTACAATTTGGTTGTTGAATGATTACACTTTGAAAAATCAAATATAAATCTTAATTCTTCAATGGGGAACCATCTTTAATCTCCATGGGAACATAAATATTAATGGTGTCTAGCTATGTTAAAATTGTAGCATTTAGAATAGCATGATCCCAAATTGTGACAGATAACTACATTGTCATTAAATGATGGCCTATCTACTAGATTATTTTGAGTATGAACATGAGCTATATGATGTTCAACATATATCCCATAGACATACAATAGTCATCATATAGTTTAAAAGTAAATTCAATAGAATTGTCAAATTTAATATAGTTTATTGGAATAGTCAAATAATTATGGATGAAATCTAATTATTTGAGAAAAAAGCAATATTACATGTTGAAGCGTCTACTAAAACTATAAAATAGTGAAATGGACCATAAGGAAGATTAATAGGACCATATAAAATAATAATTTAATTACTTTGCAAGATTACTATAAACAAAAAAGAAAATTTTAATAACAACATGCAATTTATTTGACATTGTAAATTTTGAGTAATAATCCTTAGATTTATACATGCCAAAAATAATAATAAAAAATTTTATTATTCTAAAACGTTTTTTCACGAGTTTTGAAGATTAAGAAAATTTTTAAAAACTATATATGAATTATATGTCTTTCATCCTCAAAATTATGTTTAGACTTATATATGTAATTATTTATGACATTTTTACCTTAAATTTTATAAATATATTAACTTGGAGTTTTAAAATATAACATCAGTTATATACCATCAAACTGATGTTATATTTTAAAACATTATTTTGAATAGATATATGTGTTAATTCTTGTATAAATTGATAGTTAATATACATAAATTTAAAAATAAATGAACGCAAAATTTCAAAATTATTAAAGTACATGTATTAATTTTACAAAACTATTTATTTATATATTTAGAATTATTAAATATATAAAATAGTGTTGTATAATCATATTTAATGTGCATAAATTTCAAAATCATTAAAGTTTGTTGATGATAAACTACGTTTAATATTTATAATTTTATCATGAATTTGTAAATAAATAATCTACTTACTTACTTAAAACTCAATCCTATTAGCTCAATTCCCACTTAAAAATGTCAAGCCTTTTCATTCTAAAAGCAAGCATTTAATGCTTCTAAAAACCCAAAATGTCAAGCCTTTTTGTTCTAAAAGCAAGCATTTAATACTTGTCAAAACCCTTTTCATTCGTTTAATGCTCTTATATAATGTTTGGGTTAAAAAAACATTTAATGCTTCTTAAAAGCATCATAAGTTGCTTCTCCAAATCCCCATACTTGATAAGTTCTCAGCGAAGGCAAAGGTGTAGAGGGTTAAGCAGGTTTTCCCAAGTGTAGGAACCATGCATTTCATGCCACTCCATTGATATATTTTACCTTGGTGATGATGTAGGAGTTGTGAGGCCTTCCCCATCATTAACCTCTTGTGAAATTCTGAGAAGGAACTCCAGAGATTTGCGGGCACAATGGGCTTTTATCTTTGGTTGAGCAACTAGGTGTGTGTTGATATACAACTCCTTATAGACTTTGATTGTGGAGGAAAGATGTTTCACAGTTGGTGCATAGCTCAAGTAATGCAACTTCGTGTTTCTTCTAAGTGCCTTTTTGATGGCTTGCCAATCTACTTACTTACCTAAGTATTTTTGAATTATGAGAAGAAAATTTTTGAATTGAAAATTGTAGTCATATGCATCAATTATATGAAGCATAAAAATTGGTTTGGACAAGCATGCATATATATGAAGCTTAAAATTTTAAAATTTTCCACTTATATTTTTCCCAAAAATGTAAGGTCAATAGGTTACAACAATTTCTTTTACAAGTTATTGTGCAAAACTGGCGGCATAGGGGAATGCAATATAGGTCCCCTTTTGCCCTTTTTTTCAATTACCTTGTCATATCAATAGTTTTAGATAAGAAAAGGTTTTTAGTATCAGAATTTGGCGCCTTTTGTCTATGGCCTATATATCCTATTATATAAGGGATTATAATCCTTTACAAAAGGCTTTTTCTTTATAAACACATCAAACTTCTCAATTAGAAGGAAAGAAGAGGTGTTGTTAGAGTGTGTTCTTTGTGGTAGGGGAATGAATTTCATTTTGCAAAAGATTAATTGGATTAGAATTTCATTTCTATCTCCATTTTGTTATGTTCTGCCTTCTTTGTACAACATGTTTATGTTCATTTTTCTTTTTTTTGTTTATGATTTTCATCTAATTACTAGAATTATTACTTTCTATTTAGTTTTTCATCTTGCTTCTAGGACTGTTAGTATAATAATGCTTTATAAAAGGTTCCTTCTTTGCAAAAAAGATCAGAAGTTCTGGTTTAGAACAAGGAATATGTGCTCTTGTGGTAGAGTGAATTTCATTTGGTAGAAGATTCATTCTAAGTGATGATGTTAGAAATATAGTTTGTATATCTATTGTGAAGATATCAGGTTGTTATATATGTTCTTGTTTTGGTATAACTACTAAAACTGCCTCAGAAGACAATGGATCATGTGCAATCAAGATAGAATTCTGCCTATGGTTTCAAGGAGAAACCAGTGTGGTTTGAAGAGTGAAGTTATGAAGTCCAATGGCAAAAATTCTTTTCATTTTAAAGAAAATCAGACTCCACTATTGAAGGAAAATGCATCAGGTTTCAAATAGAAAGTACAACTGCTACTGGTGTTTTAAGAGGTACAATGAAAATCTTTATGTAAATTAAATAGAGCTATATACGGTGTGCTCTTTGCATTAGTTCTGTTTTACTTAAAGCACATCCATTTTTGCTCACATTAAACTATTGTGTTATTTTTGTTAGGAGTTCATGAAAATATTATCAGAAATTGTTGTTTACCACCTTCCTCTTCAATTCTTACAAATCAGTACTTTTTGGAAAGAAGAATATCATCTGTTCAAACTCATTTACACACAATGGTGTTAAACCAATTTCTGAAGCAAATGGAAACCAAGCATCCAGTTCAGCCAAGAGCAGTTTAACAAATTTTGGATTCAAGCAGAGGCATCCATTTACAGATATTTCAAACTGTGCTAAGAAACTTTTCAAAGATTTTAACTCATTAGCTGTTCCAGGTTTGTCAATGTTAGATTGTATATAAAAAATGTTATATTTTATTGTAAATTATTCAATTTCATATACTTTCTTTTATGTCTAGAGGAAGTTGGTTGCTCAAACAAAAGGCTCAAATCAAGGGAAAATTTAGAAGTAAATAGCCTTCCTCAGATTCAATCTGTTGCAAGTTCACCATGTTTAATCTCCAAGAGAACTCAAAATGCAAATTTATTAGCAATGAAGCCAGGAAGACATGTTATTGGAAGTATGGGAAAATGTAGTGCTATAACTTACAATTGCAAAATTCATGAAAAGTTTGAGGCTTCAAACATTGCATGTGAAATTGGATTGCCAGATCTCCATGTTCCACTGGAAGATTATACAAATAATGAAGTTGATGCCATTACTGATCTTGTGTCAGAAGATTCATAATCTGAATCAAATGGTGCATCTATTCAACAAGGTACACTTGACATATTTAATTTTCTATTTATATAATTTTGTTTAGACATTGTATTAATTTTTGTTTCTCCAATGTACTTATAGGGTATTACATAATTGAATTCATTTATTATTATTGCAGTTGAAAGTGATGATGCAAACTATGCAACTGAGATTAATGAAGATAATAGTATTGAAGAAAGCACTTACTTTGCACATAAAGGTTTAATATCTTAGAGGTTGTTTAACGTTTTTTTGCATAACTTGTGTTTGCCTTAATTAATATTAGATTTATTTTTATTTTACAGAATATATTGATCTTGGTGATCCTTATTGTGTCTGCACTTACGGTGGAGCTCAAATGTGGTACTGTGAGAGGATTTAGAAATCTAAGCACATTGCCAACCCTAGATTTGGTCTTTGCTGTGTTCAAGGAAAGATTCAACTACCACATTTCAAGCAACCTCCAGAGTATATAAGGAAGTTAGTATTCAGTAAATAGTTGGCAATATCCAAACATTTTATGAAATATATCAGGATTTATAACATGACGTTCAGTTTCACTTCTATGTGAGGAAAGGTTGACAAGTCACATAATGATGGAAATAGTCCTTATTCTTTTGTAATGTCTGGCCAAAATTATCATCATATTGGCAGCTTACTTCCAGTTGAAGGCCAACCACCAAAATTTTCCCATATGTATATCTTTGATACAGAACATGAAATTGATAATCGAATGACTGTTATAAGGTATATCTTAAATTCACGTCATGTCTTGCATATAATTTTTTATCTCATTATCAATTTTCCATGAGGAAACTATATGTTCCATTTTCAAATCAAAAGACGATGAGATTTTTCTTGATCGTAGTATTGTGATGAATTTGAAGGAGATGCTTGATAGTTATAATATATTGACTCAGGCTTTTTGAATGGCAAGAGATAGATTTCAAGCATACAATATCAAGGATTTAAAGATAAGAATAATCCATAAAAGAGCAAGTGATAACAGAACTTATAACTTGCCTACAACATCATAGGTAGCAGCATTAGTAGTTGATGATGTGGATACTTCAGATATTGGGAAGGATATTATTATTCAAACACAATGTGGGCTATTACAAAGAGTACATGATTTGCATCCTGCCTATCTTCCTATGCAATACCCTTTGTTATTTCCTTATGGTATAAAAGGATATAGAGAAGGTATCTCTCATAGTGATGCATCACTATCAAGTACTAAAAGAGGACTAAAGTCACATTACGAGAGTATTTAGCCTTTAGAATGCAAGATAGAGTTGATGAAAAATCTCTTCTATTGCATGCTGGGAGACTGTTCCAACAATTTGCTATTGATGGATACACAATGATGGAAAATCAAAGAATTAGTTATGTTAAAACTCATCAAGAGGATCTTAGAGCTGATCTTTATAGCACTGTTTCAAAAGCAGTATCACAAGGGCATACATCAAGTGCGTCTGTTGGTAAACGTATAATTTTGCCGTCAACTTTTATTAGAGGGCGGAGATATATGATACAAAATTATTAAGATGCAATGGTCATCTGTAAATTGGCTGGCTATCCTGACATCTTTATCACTTTCACTAGTAATCCGACATGGCTTCAATTGACACGTCGATTAAAGGATTTGAATTTGAAAGCACAAGATAGACTAGATCTAATAGTTCGAGTTTTAAAGATAAAGTTAAATTGTTTGATGAAAGAGCTAAGGCAAGGCAAAATTTTTGGGACAGTTAAAGTTGATAATTTTTCTGTCCATTATTCTTCAATTTATATCATGAGTTTCTATTGCTTTAACCTGTTAAAGGAGTTTTCTTTCCTTTTAACGTCATATTGCGAAGCATTTGTAATTATTTGACTTACAATTGTTGCTTTATTGAATTGTTCTATTCTGTTAATGACTGCTTGAGTACATTTTTCATGGTTCATATATTCCTTATGTATTTCCTACAACCATATTTTACTATTCATTTAAGTTTCATCCTTTATTAAAGATCCCCTCAAATGTTAATTGATAAACACAATAATCCAAAATTTGTTCAGTCATTTGCAATACTAAATGTCATTATTTTAAAGATGCTTCATCAAAATATCTTTTCAAGTAGATCCTGACAATTAACTTATATTTTTATATATCGTATAATATATTATTTGATACTTTTTTTCATCCTTGTGTCAGTTGTTTACATAATTGCGTTCCAGAAACATGACTTATCTTATGCTCACATCCTTCTGTTCTTAAATGATAAAAAGAAGTACCATAATCCTGAAGAGCTTGACAAGATTATCTGTGTTGAGATTCCAGATCATGTAACTGACACAACTTTATATAATATTGTTTCTAAACATCTGATGCATGGACCTTGTGGAAGTCTAAATCATAAATCTCCATGCATGAATGAAGGTAAATGTGGAAAGTATTATCCTAAATCTTTTGCAAGAATCACTTCTTTTGATGATAAAGGATTTCCCATTTATAGGAGAAGAGATGATGGTAAGTTGATAAAAAAAGGGGTTGACTTTGATAATCAATTTGTTGTTCCTTACAACCAGGAATTACTTCTGAAATATGCATTCCATATAAATGTTGAGTACTACAATCAAATTTCATCAATTAAATGTCTTTTCAAGTATTTGAGCAAGGGAAATGATCGAGTTACAGCTGCCTTATATGATCAAAATCAAACTTTAAGCAATAATGAAATTGATGAACCTAAAATGTTCTTAGATTATCGATTTATTTCTTCTCATGAAGCATAATTTAGAATATTGGTTTAGAAATTTATTATAGACAACCATCTGTTGAGAGGTTTTATTTTCACCTTCCTATTCAATAACCAGTATACTTTATAAAAGGGCAAACACTTGAATCAGTTGTTAAGAAGCCAAGGAACAAAGAGAGCATGTTTATTGCTTAGATGGAAGCTAATAAGAAATTCCCAGAACGTAAACAGCTTACCTATGTAGAGTATCGCTCTAAGTTTGTCTACCAAAGTGAGAATCAAAATGGAAGAAAAGAGTCAAAGGACTAAAAATTGGTAGAATGATTCATGTTTCACCATGTTCTGGTGAACTTTTCTATCTCAGACTTCTGTTGAGTCAGGTGAAAGGCTCAGAGAGCTATGAAGATATAAGAACTATTAATGGAATAATTTATCCAACTTTTAAGGACGCATGTTATCAACTTAGGTTACTAAGTGATGATAGAGAATACATTGATGCTATTAATGAAACATCTTTGTGGGGTACTGCTCATTATTTGAGATCTCTATTCATTACAATGCTTTTGTCCAATTCTATTTCATGACCGGAATATGTATGGGACAAGACATGGAGACTTCTAGCAGAAGATATTGTTTATTCTCAACAAAAAAATTATGGATGCAATGGTGAGCAATACAATCTTGGAAATCTTTCCAAATTACTATATTTTTATTTGTTCAAGCATTGGATTATATTTCTCTTTATACCCTTTCAGTTTATGTCATTCATACCATGAATTATTTTATGTCAAATATTTATTTTCCTTCCAATATTCCTCATTTTTTATGTTTATACATTAGATTATACTTACTTACTATACTTTTTGTCAAATAATGTTTAGTATCGTTATATATTCAGGGTTGCTTGAAACATTTAGTGTAATTTTGCGTGTGAAAACCATGTTAATATTAACAACTGTAATTTTTTGTTACAGATTTAAGACTTACAGATTCTCAATTGCAAAATTTTGCTCTAGCTGAGATTGACAATCT
>JANITX010000004.1:17651432-17663961 GCA_027564395.1 Erythroxylum ulei
AGAAAAAGACTGACTTGAGCGTCGGAGGAGCTAATCGGGACACAACCCCCGACGTGCCTTCTTTGTTTTGCAGGTACATTCTCGTTGAAATCATCACAAGAAGCATCCAACTCATGGAGCCAAACGGCAAAGTTCCGTTCTGTCAGAATCCGGCAGAACCAGATTGTATATTTTTTAGGGTGAGCTTTAAAGCAATTAGTAATGTTACTTTTTTTGTGATAAAAAAGGCATAAATTTGAGTTACAAAAACAGTCTCTTTGTAAAATGTAAAGGAAAAATTACATATAATTAATGTCCATCTCCTTACTCTGAGAAAGCAACTCCGACAAATGAGAGAGCCTTCTGCAAAATTATTGTTGTTTTATTTGTGTTTTATAATTTTTTTTATTAATAATAAGAAATTATTAAAATTTTATGATTTGATCAAATAATTAGTATTATTTTTAATTCTTTTATAATATTTATGAATAAAATAATTAATATTAATAATAAATTCATCATAATTTTATTGCTATTTGTTTGTTGAAATATATTTTAAGACCATATACTGATTTTTAAAATCAATATCAATATATAGAATTAAATACTTAATTCTATAAATATTTTTTGAATATTATTTAAATCTAAAATATACTTATTAAATAAGTTTGGTATTTAAAAATATTTTTGTTTTCAAAATAGTTTTATTTAACTTACGATAAAATTAGATTATAAAAATAGAAATCAAAGCTTAATATTTATAATTTACATAAAGTTACGAAAACAAAAGATTAAAATAAAAGAATTAACCAAACAAATTTGTTTATTAAATTTTAAAATAAATTCACAAAATTAGTGCTCTTACCAATGACGTATTCAACATTGCTTAAATTGCAACATTTTATTTAGTATTATGCATAAGAATCAAAATAATAATTATATTCATAATTATTTGTCACAACTTCAACATCTCTTATCAGTTCTTTACTCCAAAATTACAGCTCAACGACATCAAATATAGCAAAATGAGGAAAAACAAAACAAAAACTCCGTCTCTCGTCACTTTCTTACTCCAAAATCACATCGCACGATCTCAATGCGATGTACCAAACATTCTTCTTACTAACGAAGTGTAGAGTGCAATTATTATATTATTAAAAAATCCAATTATTCTATATATAGTTTTTTTTTCTTTTGGTAAATCCTGTAAAAGAGCTCATGTAAAATATTTGATTATTTATTTTAGTCTTTTTATTTTTAATTCGTTCATCTTAATTTTTATATTTTTTATTTTTATTCAAGATACTTTAAATAAGTATTTTTAGACAAATTTATCCTTAAAATTAAGAGATTAAAAAAATATATTTCAATAATTTAAGAACAAATTTATTTAAAAATATTCAATTAAAATACTTTAAATGAGAATAAAAAATACAGGAATTAATATGATCAAATTAAAAACTAAGATCTAAGATGAATATCACGCAAGCTGTTTTATGTAATTTGCCGTTTTTTTTTCTTTTTGCTCATCTAAACCATTTCTACCATTTCCGTCTCCCTTTCGTTTCCCCCAATTTATCCTTCCAAGCCCTAAACCAATAACCACACTAATCAACAAACATTCAGTCCATCAAAATTTCCATCGAAAAAGCCCTCTGCTTTCACAGTCATTCAATTAGGGCATGGGAAGGATTCCTCGGGAAGCCGCGACGCCCTCATCGGCGTCGAATTCTACCACCACGTCTACGTCGATCACCGAGACGGTTAACGGGTCCCATCAATTTAAGATCAAGGGGTATTCTTTGTCGAAAGGAAGAGGAATCGGAAAGTACAATGCTTCCGATACGTTCAACGTCGGCGGATATTCTTGGGCGATTTATTTTTATCCGGATGGCAAGAGCGTGGAGGATAATGAAGAGTACGTGTCGTTGTTCATTGCGTTGGCGAGCGAAGGGACCGATGTTAGAGCGCTTTTTGAGCTGACGCTGTTGGATCAGAGTGGGAAAGAGAGGCATAAGGTTCATAGCCATTTCGGGAGGACGCTTGAGAGTGGCCCTTATACGCTTAAGTATCGAGGCAGCATGTGGTAAATATCGTATCTTTTGGGTTTTCCCAGTTTCTGTTTTTGTTTACTGCGTTTGGGTTTTGATGAATTGATTGATTGGGTGGGTTTAGGTGGTGTAACGATATAATTGGAACTTGATTTGTAATGGGTATCCGGCCTGAGTGCCAAAGTGCGAGATACATGAATGGATTGATGAAAATGGGTAATGAGATGGATTTTATCCCTAAGAAAAGTTGGCAATTTGAATATAACGGTTGCGTTGGACCAAGAAACCTGTGACATTGATCTCGTCATCTATTGATAGAAGTTATGTTTCTGCTGTTGTGCCGTATATCAATTTTATTCTTGAACTTGTTGAACCTCACTGTGAAAAACAAGAATTACTTTGTTTTTCTGCCCTGCTTAAACATCGGGGTACGATGGTTTTAAGCGACTATTAATAGAGGAAGCATGGTGATAACTACTTGTTAGACTCAGGCCTATATGCTTCACCACGTGTTGGTCTTGTTGCAATTTGATTTACGTGGAACCTTCACTCCTTCTTTATTTTGTGACACATGTTTTTGTTCATCTCTGAAACTTTCCGTGTTCTCATCAGCTAATTGTTAAATCTTAAAGATGTTGTTGTGATCTGTTGCATGTTTGAGTATACCCAGTTTTTTGTTGTCTCTAGATGTCTTATATTCTTTTTACATATTTTACTGCAGGGGTTACAAGCGGTTTTTCAAAAGAACTCTTCTGGAGATGTCGGACTACCTTAAAGATGATTGCCTCCAAGTTCACTGTAGTGTAGGAGTTGTGAGGTCACACACAGAGGGCCCCAAGACTTACTCTATTGCTGTTCCTCCATCTAACATGGGTCAACAATTTGGAGAGCTCCTGGAGAGTGGAAAGGGAAATGATGTAAATTTTGAAGTCAGTGGTGAAGTATTTCCTGCTCACAGATTAGTACTGGCTGCTCGATCACCAGTGTTTAGAGCCCAACTTTTTGGCCCAATGAGGGATCAGAATACTCAATTGATAAAAGTTGAAGACATGGAGGCACCTGTTTTTAAGGTTCTGTAGAAACTTCCTTTTTTGTCTAATTGCTTTATGGTTACACATTGGTCAACATTTCATTATTTATGAAATTCGCATGTTTATTTCCCAAAAAACTGATTTTAAATGTAACTTCTCATGTCTGGAGAAAATTTGTTTTCCCTCAGTTGTGATACGTTAATCTGAACTAATTTTAGGTTGGGGAAGAGTTTATTTATCTTGGAGTCAGTGATGTAGTATCTTGTTACTCTCCTGGACTGCTGTTGAAGAAAGTCCTTCAGACAGTCCTTTTGGTTCCTTGTAGGTTTTTGGTGCATTCAGCTTTGGTTCTTTATATTACTGGATGGTGACAAGCCATTAGTGGAATCACAACAGTTTATGCCTGTTCTGCTGTAGTACCAGGAAAGTGCCTCTTTAAAGGAACTATTATTATCTAAAGAGGAAACAGAACTCTGGTTCATTGCAGACTACGCAACTCTTGTTGATACTTATAGTTTTACCGTTTGTTTCTGTAACACTAATTGTACTCATCGATTTAGTTTGTCAATAAAAGGAAATGATCAAAAACTTTGTATTTGGCTAGCAGCATAGTGCTCTATATTTTATATTTTAAAGGATTACGAATTTTCCTTTTCATGTTCTTGAATATGTAGGTGCATTTTCTGTTTGAATTCTGATTGCATTAACTCCGTGCAAGCATATGCTTCTCCTTTCCCATAGCATGGCTGATTGTTTGTTGTATAGAAACATGAGTTGCTCCTTTTAATCTTCCATTGCACCTTGCAGGCTTTACTCCACTTTATATATTGGGATTCACTACCTGATATGGAAGACCTTACTGGTTTGAACTCAAAGTGGGCCTCTACTTTGATGTCTCAGCATTTGCTTGCAGCAGCTGATAGATATGCTTTAGACAGGCTCAGGCTACTTTGTGAATCTAACCTCTGTGAGGATGTGGCCATAAACACAGTGGCAACTACACTAGCATTGGCTGAGCAGCACCACTGTTTCCAGTTAAAGTCTGTGTGTCTCAAGTTCATTTCCATGCCTGAAAACCTCAGAGGTTAGTTGCTTCCTTGCATTATTGGCCAATATGACTTTCCATTTGAATTAACTGCTTGAAGATGGAAATTTCTGCATTTACATCAACTGGCCTTTCATATTTGAAGTTAAAATATGATTCCAGAGTTGACCAAAGGCTTTCTAGCTGAAGTCCTCCGAGGACCATCTATTTTTGATCTTGCCTGGAATGGAATAGTGTTGCACTGGATTTGGACTGGTTAAAGTTCCCACATTCGTTATATAATCAGTCCTCTTTGTGCTGCTCCCTTATGAATTGCAACTGTTCATCTGTGCCTTTGGCAGTGAGGCAGGGGAGTTTGTATTATTGTGTGATGTTATGCTAGGTTGGAAGATGAGGAGCCAACTAAGTTTAGTAGACATGGTGTAGAATTTAGTTGGCATGGAGAGACATCAAACGATTAGACACAATCCATCTATGTATTCTGTGCTGTTTGTGTTTATATGGTTTTCTAATTTGGAGCTATTGCTGAAGCTTGTTACATTTATGTTTCTTCAGCTGTAATGCAAACAGATGGTTTTGAATATTTGAAGGAAAGTTGCCCCTCTGTCCTTACCGAGCTCCTAGAGTACGTGGCTAGAGTTAGTGAGCACTCTGTAATTGTGTGTAGGCATGGGAATGAAGTTGTACTGGATGGTAGTGATGCAAATGGTAGACGTGTGAAGCAAAGGCTATGAGGAAAAGGGCTTCCAAGATTGATATCTGTAGTTAAGATGGAGGTTTTTATCTTAGGATCATTAGAAAAGGAGATTTCCACTTGTTTGTTTGTACCGTGCCAGATGTAAATCTAGCTGTACATTCAGGTTTGATTGATGACTTGGTATGATTGTGGCCACCCTTGTTCGTTTAGGTAGTGTTGCCTGCTTCTGGCTCTCTCTGTCTGTAATTTTCCTTCAATGCAAGACCCGCATGTGTTCCCTTGTGAGCGACTTCACGTTTGAATTCTATTCTATTGGACCGACAATGAGCGGCTAATCTGGTCTTATGAACTTTCCAACGCAGTTGTATTAAGGATTTATGTTTCTTTTGCATGTCACTGTCTCCTGTAAACTTTGATGGGTTGAGTTGAAAACAAACGCCCAATCAGGATCGTTGTTATTATTAGTTTATGTTGGATGCACAAAACAAAATGGAGTGAATTTGAGGATGATGTAGATGTTGAACACTTTCTGTTGATGTCATCAACCTTTTTTTCGGCTCTGTGGGTATGTTTATAGCTTTATTTTGTAATATTAATGGTAACATGGGTATAAACTTTCTTTCTTATTTTACTTATTTTAGAAAAGTACTTTTATGAGTTAAATTTATTAAAATGATATTTTGTGATACTGTAAATACTAAAAAGAGATATTTTATCAAGGCTTCTTTTTTCGTGATTTTATTATTGAAGTTGGGTCAATTGTATAGACTCTGGTCATATCTTTAATGGTCAGTCACGCTGTGAATTTTGTAACGTATTGGTCTATATTAACGAGAAAAGGAAACAAAATTATTCTGTCAAAAATTAGAAGATTCAATTAAAAAAATAGTTTTTTTTTATGTTTTATCTTAATGTTTAATAAATAAAATTATTTAAGTCATAACTGAAATTTTGTAATTTTAATTGTAATAGAAGACTAAAATTTAATAACAGTTATGATAATTTTATATGAAATAGATGAAAGGTTTTGTTTTAATACTTTTAAACCATAAAATATTTATTTAGCAATTTTAAATTATAAGAATATTCTAAAAATTATGTGAAATTAGGAGGAGACTCGTAATAAAAGGTCTTATTTAAATATTTCTAATATTATAAAATATTTATTTTTGTTAAAATTTGTAAGATTGGGTCCAAATAAACTGAACACATACAAGCCTAAATGAGGCTCGGTAATAAAATAAATTGATGATAGGAGGAGTAACTCACTAAGTTTATATGCATGTTTAATGTCATTTTTTTTCCATGTGGGATAAACTCCACTTATATTCCAACACACTCCCCTCACTTGTAGGCTAATTAAGGCCTAACATGTGACAATCTATTATGTCGAGGTGGTGACAACTAACCCAAGAGCAACCTGTTTTGATATCATGTTAAATTTTGTAAAATTGAACCCAAATAAATTGAACACATACAAGTTCAAATGAAACTCCATCTTAAAACTAATTGGTGATAGGAGGAATAACTCACTATACTTATATGCATTTTCAATGTTATTTATTCTTTCCATGTGAGACAAACTCCTACTTATATTCCAACAAGTTTTAAAATAAATAAAATGGTTTCAGTGTCGTGTCTCTTGATGTATTAACCACTGAAATTATAGTAATTTCTTCCCTATTTTTGTTTCTTTTTGGTTTTATATCAAAATCTAGGTTTCCTAGTTTAAGTGTTTTGTTTTATTTTTTTTATAGGTCATTGTTTCCTTCCTACTTGAAGGGCTTGGTGGCCAAGGTATGAGTTTAATACGTACTAGCTGAAAAACTATATTGAATAGAGTGGTGCTATACTAGCGTTCAGTACTGGTATACAAAATATTGGTTATATACTCAAATTTGGAAATCTTCAAAATTTAAAGGACCAATTTGCAAAATAAAATTTTGGAGGGCCAAATTGTAAATAAAAAATTCAAGTAACCAGTAACCTTAAATTAAACCTAACGCAGACACTCTCCTCTGCCCCAGCATTTTTCGTCAGCTGCCCGCATCTTCTTTTGCCAACTGACTCACTTTATCTTTGTCTATGCTCGTCTGCAATCTAATCTGCTCACTCTTATTGCTACAGTCATTGCTCCATTGCTCCACTCCAGTCACCATCTGAACTGCTATGCTTAGGCTCTCAGTCGCACCACTTATCTCTTGCATCGCAACCAGTACTTCGCAGTTCTCACAGTCACAGGCCATCCTAATTGCCTCAAGGTTGTCAAATATCAACCGTGTGTTGTACTGTTGTGTTGCGACTACTGTTGTATTGAGATTCTTGTTGTATTATGCTGATTGTTGAAATTTGAAATATAAAGTTTTGTATTGTGTCTCAAACTCTCAAGTTTCATCGTATCACTAAGTCAAGTATCGAGTGAATTAATGTTTATAGGATTTATGGATTATGGATTATGAAGTGAATTATTGTTGTTGTGGGTCTCATTTCAGAAAAATTTATTGTATTCTCTTTTGCAGTTTTTTAATGATAATTAAAATTAGTGAATGAAATAATGTGATTGAAAGATCAAAATTTAGTGAATGAAATATTGTAAATTAGTGAAAAATCAAAAATTAGTGAATGAAAGATTAAAATTATTTTATGTATAAATTAGGTTACATATTGTCATAAAGTAGTTGTCATGGAATAGTCTATAAATTAAACTACATAATCATACAAAATGGATTAATTTATGGTTGAGTTATATCATTACATAAAATAGGTTATAGCTGTGAATTTATGATTGAATTATATTATCACATAAAATGAGTTATAGTTGCGAATTTATGGTTAAATTATGTAATTATACAAAATAAGTTATAGCTATGAGTTTATATTTGAGTAATGTAATCACACAAAACGGTTCATAGTTGTGAATTTATGGTTGAATTATGTAATCATACAAAATGAGTTATAAGTATGTTTATGGTTGAACTATGTAGTCATACAAAATGAGTTATAGTTATGATTAAATGATTGAATTATGTAACTATACAAAATGTGTTGTAGTTGTAAGTTTTATATTTAAGTTACGTAATTATACAAATTGTGTTATAGTTATGAATTTATGGTTGAATTATATAATCATACAAAATGGGTTATAGTTGTATTTATGGTTGAATTATGTAATCATACAAAATGAATTATAGATATAACTTTATGGTTGAATTATGTAATCAAACAAAATGAGTTATAGTTGTACATTTTGTTTGAGTTATGTAATCTCACAAAATAGGTTATAGTTGTGAATTTATGGTTGAATTATGTAATCATACAAAACGAGTTATAGTTGTAAATTTAAAGTTGAATTATGTAATTATAAAAATTGAGTTACAGTTATGACTTTATGGTTAAATAATGTAATCATACAAATTAAGATAAAATTGTGATTTTATGTTTGAGTTATATAATCACATAATTTGGGTTAAGGTTGAATTATGTAATCATATAAAATGGCTTATAGTTGTCAATTTATGGTTGCATTATTTAATCATACAAATTGAGTTATAGTTATAATTTTATGGTTGAATTATATAATTTTAGAGTTATAGTTATTACCTTATGGTTGAATTCTACTAAGTCAAAATGGCTTATAGTTGTGAGTTTCTATAATAACACAACACGATAATTTCTTAGATAGAATGTGCTTAAGCATCAAATTCTATTAAGGAATCATTTTTATAAGTTCATGAAGTTCACTTGCTTGTGTATGTCATATGATTATTGAGAAATTGTGTACACAACTTTATTTTGATATGAAGTTATTAAGTTCATTTATTTTTACAGATAAATAGAAGGAAATTCAAGTACTACTAATGATTCAGTTTCTTCAAGAAGATTTGATGATCCAATTTGGGCGCTTACTAGATTGGTTCATGAAATGAAGAACCATATCATTTGTTTATATCGAATCAAGCATTAGAAAGGTGGGAGAATTACAAGACTAAAAAAGCATTTAGCTACGATAAAAGGCGATGTAGAGTATTTTGAGAAAGTGAGTTATGAAGTAAAATGGAAAATGAAAACTTTGCTTGAAGAGTATCGAAATGAGAAACATAGAAGGCAAAGATTAAACTACAAGATTGACAGTGAAAGATCCTTTTGCGATGGTTATGTTGATATTGGGGATATTAAAGGTGGTAGTATTTCTACCCAATAAGAAAGGAATGTTGCACCTAATGTTATGAAAAGAAAAAGACATGTATCTAACTTTTCTACACCACGAAAAACTCCTGGACCTCAAACTTCAATCTATAGTGCCTTACAATCTAGAGAAACAACTCATAATGTGGATATGGTAATGGCTAGATGGTGGTTGATTCAGGTATAACATTCAATAATGTCCAGTCTTATTATTATTAGCCTATGGTTGATGTCATTGCTTCTTACCATCCAAGAAAAAAAGTTCCTTCAATTGATGACTACAAAGATAAACTTCTGAATAGCTTTATTTATAAAATAAGTAGCTATTTGAATGACAGAATAATGACTTGGGTTACTTATGCGTGTTTAATCATGTGTGATAGTTGGACAAATAAAAGATATGATTCTATCATCAATTTTTTGGTTTATTCTGCAAAAAGAATAATGTTTTTGAAATTTATTGAAGTGTCTAACCTTATTAGAAATGTTGATACTCTGTTTTATATATTTGTTGAAGATGTGAATGATGTTGGGCCAGAAAATATTGTTCAACTTATTATTAACAATGATTTTGCTTACAAAGCAGTTAGAATAATATTGCAAAGTAGGTATAATTCTTTTTATTGAACTTTTTCTGCTACACATTGCATTAACCTGATGTTGAAAAATATAAGAAATGTTAGATATTTTCCTATCAACGAAGAAACTATGCAGAAAGTATAAAAAAGTGACCAAATTCATCTACAATCATACATAGGTCCTGAATTTAATGAGAAAGGATTTCATTAATAGTAGAACTTTGTGTTGTCCTGTTATGATAAGATTTGCAACTTTTTTCTTGTTACTTTGGTATTTTGTTCTAATGAAGGGGTTGAAATAAATGTTTACAAGTAATAAGTGTTAGCTTAAGGTTTATTTTTTAAATTATTTTTATGATAATTATAGATTATTTCAAAATTCAAATTGGATTTATTTCCTTGTATAGGCAACAATATAATTCTTAAAAGGAAATAAAATCATAGGATACTTGCTTTCTTTCTTGTAGGAACCTTCTTTATGAATTTACCTAATTAAAAATGGTTCTCTGACATCCAGAAGGATCGTAATAATTCGAATAATTAGCTCCAGAAGTTTTGACAGGACATTTATCTTAACGTTTCAATATCGAAAATTTCATCAGCGATAATATCGAAGATTTAGCAATGACTAGTTGAAGAAAATGTCTAATTAAGGAAGAGCCATTGCATTTGCGAAATATATAGACTTGCGAAATACTTTAGCAGCATCAATATTCTTAAAAGTCATATCTATATCAAACTCCTTGTGCCTTAGAAAGTGAAATCACTTTATTAAGAGAGACTGTTAAACCCTTTATGCATTTCTTGTTGACAGTTTGTATACGTTTGTTAAACACTACGAACATGGAAGGATGAAGAACCTTGAAAAATATGTACTTGTGAGCTTGAAGAGACGTGAAAATTTACTACTTAGATTTTATAGTGAAATGTTTAAGTTGAATACTTGGGTACTAGACGTAGGCTTCGTTATAAGCCTAACTAGTATAAAGCGAATGTGTCATTCTTTCTTTTTTCCTAACTTTTAAATTTTCACATTATAAGTTTGTGTTTTCAAGAGGCTCTTTCGGTTTTACAATATGCTCCTTCTGTTTTTATATCACAACAGGTTCCTTTTGTTTTTGAAACAATTAACAAGCTCCTTTCGCTTTGAGCATGAACAGGCTCCTTTCTTTTTACGCTAGCAGGCTCTTTTCCTTTTGAGTATTAGTAGGCTCCTTTCAATTAACATGATTCTTTCGTTTTCAACGTTAATAGAATCTTTTCGAAAGTTGATAAGACCCTTCTATTTATAGATTTATTTTGTTTAGGAGGATATTATCAATTTGAAAGTTCCTTGCAAATGTTTTTACACACAATTCACCACCCTTTTGCATGTGTTTGCTTTATCAATAAGTGATTTGTATCTTATCATACTCGGTTTAATTACGAATTGGAGGTTTCTAGAATTATACTTGAAGATCATAAGTTTTGGTCCCAATTTTAATTTATTATCTAAATTGTGAGCCTTTGGTGAGAGTACTTCGTCTAATTGGTAATAATGAGAAGGCAAGGATGTGTTATTTTTATGATGCTATATAAAGGACAAAGGAAGCAATCAAGGTCGATTTGAAAAATAGGTCTTCATTGTAAACACCTTATCTTACTGTGGTCAATAAGAGATATGAATACAACTTTACTCTCTATTATTTGCAACCGAGGCATTTTTTAATTCTATTGTTTATTTTATACAAAGTTTTATAAAGAAAGTTGAAGTTAATAGGGGAATGTTAATTTTTACAACAACTATTGCCCATGAGATAATGTAAGATCTTGTAAACTTAAAAATAGAGAATTATAAAGATGCTTATGGTGATTTTGGGATACCTATTGTTATTCGTCAAAGAGATAAACTTAATCAAGGTATACATTTTTCACTTTTATACTTGTTAGGAATCATCACTTTATTTAATTTATAATGTTACTTTTGTTGTCTTACTGTTGCTTAGTAGGACCAATTTAAAAATAGTGTTCCAAAATTGCAAAGATTTGCAATTTAAATTATGAGTCAATGTGTTAGTCAACAGGGTGTGAAAGAAATTAGAGCACATTTAAATTTATCCATTATAAGAGAAGGAATTGATTGGAACACAAAAGTTTAACAACTTGATCTTTGTGCGATACAATTTAAAGCTTTGAGAAATGTATGCTATTATCATTTTTATTAAGTTGAATATGATTTATTTTAATTTATTAATAACTTAATTTTATTTATTTACTAGGAATTTTAATAGAACAAGTAGTTCTATAGATCCAATTTGCATTGATTATATCAATCTTTTAACAAATTAGGTTTCTAAGGAACTAAGTTTGATAGATGAGAGTGATTTGAAAGATAATCTTAGATAAAAAATTAGTTACATGTCATTTGGTGCAATGAATTTGAAGGATAGTGATGATATGGATCGTCTCAATGATGATGATTTTGTATTAAATTAGAATTGAGGTCAATGCAATATGATATTTGAATGAATGAAGTTCCAAGTTTTCATTTCGTCTCTTCTTTTTCTTTCAGTTATATTTGATGCATATGCTAAATTCTATATATGCATTATAAATATAAAATTTATAACTATAAATATTTTTATTTTAGGTTTTGCTTATGATTGGTTGTATTCCTGGACATGAACTCTTATTGTAATACAATAAGGAGTCATGGAACTTTAATATTCTTTCTATTTGATGTATTGATATAATTATTCTATATTATATGATGAAATTGTAACATTTTTGTTGGACCAATGGTGGTTGACAAAATACATTCCTTAATGTTTTGATAATAATAAAATTTATAGAAGAGGTAAGAAATTTATTGCAGGTATATTGGATTGAAAGAAATCTAGAAGATACTATAAATCATTGAGGAATCAAGAAGGAAACAATCTTCAACATGATTAAGGCATTAAAAATGAAGATTATGGGACATT
>JANITX010000004.1:17695995-17708574 GCA_027564395.1 Erythroxylum ulei
GTGAATTAAATTTGATTTGAGTTTTCTTCTGTGGTGAGGAATCCCTCTCTCGTGGCTTGCGCGTCCAGGTGTCACATAGGACGTCGGACACGTGTCTCACCAGGGTGGGGTTCCAACACAAGCCACAGGGCAAATGCTACATAAGGTCTCTAGTCTATGCCAACTTAGGAAGTTGTTTGAAAATAACTCCATAAAAGAGGAGTTCGAACATCTGTCATCAACCACATGTCTCTAGGTGTATGCATCTATTTTTGTGTTGCAATAAGTGCCACAAATTTCATCAGCTAAGAAGGTGAGGACCGTTGAGCTCTAAATTTTATCTTTGTTTTGTAACGTAGCCACCAACACTTCTAAGGGGATGAAGCTCTTTAAGGAATCAACAAAATTTGAGGTAATCAAAGGTCCCATAAAAAGCCAATTATCATACCAAAAGTTGATGGATTTCCCATTTCCCATTAGCGCAATAAAGTTTATTTTGTTTTGATCCCCTATCTTTAAATTGCTTTAGGAGTGGTTGAGGGAATTTGTAAGTAGTTTATTGACTATATGCTCCTGTTCTTGATGAAGTAGGTACGTATCCATTGGCATTATAGAGATTGTTTGTCCTCCATTAATCTCCAAAGCCTTTTTGTAAGCAGGGTTGAATTCATAGTTTTGATTGAATAAATTCCCAAACCATGTCGGTTTCTAGGAGTGCAACTTTCTTTCCATTTCACCATAGTTCTGTGACTTCTCTCCTTGCTACCTGTTCATAAGAAGTTGTTAAATAGATAGTCTATAACTTTCAAAATTAATCCTGGAAAGATAAGCGGGCAACCCAATAGGTGATAGAATTAACGACAAAGTTAATAAGTTGGACCCTACTCGCAAAAGATGTTTAGAGCTCCAAGTTAAGATTTGGTGTTGTATTCTGTCAAGTAAATCAATATGATCCCTTGCTGCTAATCTGTATGGAGAAAAGGGGATTCCTAAATATTTCATTAGGAACTCCTATGACTGAAATCTAGTTAAGGTAGTGATCAATTGTTGCATATTCGAGGCACTTTTAGATAGAAATATGTTGCTTTTGAAATAATTTACTTGTAGTCTTAAGGCTCTGTGGAAAATCTTTAGAGCTTTAATCAAGGTGGAGTTAAAGGTGGTGTCAGTTTTTGAAAGCAGGATCACATCATCTGCAAAACAAAGGTTGGTTCGTTTAAATTTACCACACTTAAAGTAGTATTTGAAATCCTTTGCCTATATTATAACATGCTCAATGATTTTATGGAGAGTTTGCATTGATGGAATTATGTACATATAGTACCCTAGAAAGTAAGTGTATTTACTTATAACTTAATTTTCTTTATGTTACCTTTTGTAATGAAAATATTTATTATTAGTACAACAAAAGAGTTTAGTTTTATATGTATGAGTATAATAAAACTAGTCATAAGGTACCGAGATTCTTTTGTAAGTAATATACATATACATAGAGATGTATGGGGGAAAATGTATATTATTAGAATCTAAAATAATTGATTCACAGTTGAATAATCAAATTGGTCGCTTGATTATGGTTTAAACTATAGTGTTGCGATTTATCTCCGTGCAAGTACAAGAGTTTAATTCAAGGGAATGATGAGTTTCATATCATGATAGTAGTTGACTATTGATAATGACACTATTACATGAATCTGGAATCACGTATGTTTTAAAGAATAAAGTAGGCCGTTACTTTAATCTTAAAACATATACTTAAGCATTCATTTATTATGGACCACAATCTTGATGAGTGGTGAACTCATATGTGTTTTATTATAATTTTTGATATGATTATAATAGATTTTTACAAAGTATCAATCCAGTATTTGCATGTTGAAATTATTAATTGAATCATGTGTCAGGGAACATTTGCTCAAATAAAGAGTTTATAGTGATATCATCACTTCTAGATGTTTTACGGAGATTGATGATTAAACTGGCGCTAGTAGTTTGATGGACTAGCTACCTATCAAGTCTTAACACTAAGATGAGATCTTGTGTGTTAATCACTATATAGAGTAAAACAGGAGATCTAGAAGGAAAAACCAACATAAGGGCAAAATGGTAATTTTACCCTTTATTATGCGGATGGCTATAATATGATTCATATTAGAGTTTGCAATTGGATATCTTATTGGAAACAAGTGTTCTCATAATATTTAGTAATTCAAGAGTTTAACTAATTGTCTTTAGTGGAATGACATTTAGTTAATAAGTTGGAAATAATTCTAATGAGATTAAATTAATTCCAAGCTTATTGGTACTTGAATTATATAAGTCCAATTAGATTCTCCATTTGGCTTCTAGGAAGGTTATCAATCAAAGTAAGAAATACAAATAGAGGTTTTAAAACCCATAATTAAATGTTGGGCTTGCACTAATTAATGGTTAATTAGAAGCCCAAATGAACATTTAGAAATGGGCTAGACTTTGTTTTAATTTAATTAATTAGATTAATTACATTAAAACAAAATTTTTAAAGAAAGGAGAAGGAATTTCGGTTTTATTGGGTTGAATGTGCAACTGCACATTTAGCATTGATTTGCTATATTAAAGATAGTTTTAACATGCTTTATCATCATTAAATGGAGTAATGATGTTATCACTAAATGGTTTAACGGTTATCTTTTAATGATAACATGTAACCTTTTAGCATTCATTGGATTAAAGAAGAAAGAGGAACATTTGATAGACCATCTTCCTTTTTTCATCACAAAACCGAAATTGATGTGTCTCATTTAGGTTAATAGTCTTTTCATATAGCCATCTTAAAGACAAATGAGAAGAGTCTCATGTATTGGCTTCTTTATGATTGATTAAAGAAGGAAGTGATGCATTTGATGCAAATCTCTTCTTTCCTTTGAGGTTAACCGAAATTGAGAGGGTGTGACAAGGTGTTCTTACATTGTTTGACTCTCTCTCTCTCCTATCTTGCATGTGTGAGCCAAAAATTGCTTGAGAGGTGTCTCATTTTTGGCTTCATTCTTCTAAGGAAAAATCTCTTCATGTGTTTCTTCTCCTTTCCCACCAAAGGATCTTGTTAACCAAGTTGTCCAAGAAGAACAAGTGGTAGATCGGATTGGTCAAGGATACAATATTGAGAAGAGGATACATCACCTAGGAGAGGATACATTGTCAAGGATAGGATAGCACAACGACGAGTTAAAGTTGTAACGAAGGAGTCGGTAAAAAATTTCTATCTTGTTAGTATGCAAATATTTTTCCTTATAACGTATCATGGGTGGCTATGCATTTCAATTTGGATATATTGCTTTTGCTGATATTTTGATTTCTAAAAAGTTTTGAAATCTACTGTTTCTTCCAAATCGATGTATGTTTTACTTTCCGATCCAATAAGCAATACAAATAAAACAATGAAAATTCTATTATACCTCATTCATAAAATTCAAATTTATTAATCTAATAATTTTCCTTGTAAGGTATCACTTTCACACAAGTGTTCGAAATTTAGGTAAAGTACTTCCATCATCTTCTTATGAAATTAAAATTACCATATGCTTGGAAATCATCTAATCTCTACTACTTCAATAAACATGTACAAGTAAAAATCAAAAGGAATTCAAATAGGATTGTAATAAAGCCAAAGGGATAAATAGGATAACAAAGAATAAGGAATAGGAGAAATAAAAATATTTATTATTAGTATAGCAAGAGTAAATAAATCAACAGATATATATATGAATTTCTCCACTGACTCTTCATATCTTTGTAAAAACCCTTTTCCTTTATTCTTTTCAAGCTTAAGGATCTATACCATTCATTTTTCATAAATTTTTTTATTTGTATCTTCTTTGTGTTCTTTTTCTTTTTCTTTCTATTTTTTTCAACAGGCATGAATTCTATTTTTTTTTTTTACTTTTCTTTCTTCATATATACCACCATCTGCCCAATACTTAATTCTTTGCATACCATACCAGTAACCTTTTCAAATCATTAGCAAAAGCTTTACTAATCATAAATTAAGGTGCAATAAAGATACAATAACTTGTTTTTTTTTTTAGGATCAAGGTTCTTTGGAAATGACTACAAAGAAAAAAACTAAATTTTCATATTAAGCTTAAAGGGTTCATGATATATGCTTAATTGATTACATATTTATTCAATAACACTTAGTGATTAATGATATGAAAATGCTTAAGATACTCATTTTAGTTCATATATGGTTTTAGGCACAATTTGGAAGCAAAGGAGCTAAAGTGAGTCGAAAGCACTATATTTGAACCCTTTTATAAAGATTCACACTCACTTGTCTTCATAGAGCAAGAACAAGAAGATTAAAAGCAAGAAAAGACAAGAAAATGAAAAGAACATGAAGAATGGAAGCTTTGAAGAGCTCACGTAGGTGTGTCATGGATGTGTCCCACCTCTCACACCCATGTATAGGTGTGTCACACCTCTCACACCTATGACACACATCTCACGGTGATAAGAAAGTGGACACCTCACCATTTGACCTTAAGTTTTTATTATAAAGCAAAAGGTGTTGTGACGGTTGAGAGTATGAATGTTTTGGTGTTTTCGGCTAAGAAAAGAGTGAATCTTCAAGAGCAGATGAGGAGAAAGTGCAAAGCTCCATCCATTTGGAGACTTATAGAGAGCTAGCATCCGACGTCGGTTCAAAGGGGAAATCGACATCAACAACCCAGTTAAGCATTTCTTCTTTGTATTTGTTGTTTCTCTCTCTCTTTAGGAATTGATTGTGTTATCTTATGCGTAAGGATTTGGGTTTTATATATGAATGATCGTATTCTTGTTATCATTCCATTCTTTGCGTATGAACCCATAGCTAGAATTTCAAAATAAATGGGAATTGTTATATTTGAGATTCATTTGTTACTACTAATGGTTCATAATCATTAAGGATAACATAACATAGGTTAAATGACTTAATCTTATGTGGTTGTTTCCTTAATTAATCGGTTTTTCTAATTTGTAATTTGGTTGCCCAATTGAATCTGAAGATCGTATCCTAGGTTTTTCAATAGTTATGTTTAATTAACGAAAGTCTCTTGATTAAACACAACCTAAAGAAAAACTAGGGTTAATAGAGCTTATCGTTAACCCACGATTAACAGCTGCTAAGAGAGGTAAAAGAATAACAAATCAATGAAGTATGTTCAACTGGGTGTAGGCCGAGATTAAACCAAATAATTGAATTCCTAACGAATTAACCACTTTCATCATTTTTAATGTTTCTTTAATTTGTTTTCACTAGTTTAGTTTTGTTTTATTTCCTTATTTTAAACCAAACTAAACCCTCCCCCCACATAACCTAAACACCAATTAATTTCATTTTAACAACTTTACACATACTCGCTGTGAGATCGACCTAAACTCACTATTGCTATAATAGTAGGTCTAGTTTATTTTGTGTAGTGTTATGACTCACTACATCCGTTCACTGGTGGATTAATGTATAAAGGTTAGACAATTTAACTCAAACTCAATCCTAAATGCATTTTATCATTTTAATGTTTGTACGCATCTTATATATAATATCAAAAAAGATGAAATTCATTTTCTAAAAAGTATCATCATGGGGTACAAAATTCAAATCAAAATATCATCACTTAATAAGTTTGGTTTCCTAGCATTAACAAAATCAAGTTTCATATTGCAATCCATTTGATTATATTAAACACTAACTTTTAATAACCAATTTTAACTAACAATCATGAATAAACTATTGATATAAACCTAAAATAACTAATGGTCCTAAACACAACATAAAAAAAATAAAAATCTAAACCTATGCATGCAACATATTTTGGTAGTTAATATATAAATCCTAAGGAAAGATCTTAGATTCACCCTTACACTTAAATATGACGTTTTCCTTAATTTTAAACAAATTAGATAATAAAAACAAATTTGAGAGATAAGTAAGGTAAAGAAATCTTCCTTAATTATATGCATAGTTAGTGAGACAAATTCCAAAATAGTCCAAGAAAAGAAATTAAACTAAAAATTAATACAAATTTAGAATTGGGAAATTAAAATAGAAGAAAAGAAAAGTTAGAATGTTCAGTTACCTCCTAAGAAGTGCTTTTTTAAAGGTATTTTAGTTGGACTTCCTGCTCAAGCCTTTATCCTAGATCTACAATTGAAGGCTTGCTTCCACTCTTTTTTAAAATGTAAAGCTCATAAGCTCCCTTATGTTTCATTGGGAATAGGTTACCCTATGGCCCTTTTCCTCCGTGCAAGATATACGAACCCTCTTCATTTAGCTTAACCACTAATAACTCATTGAACTTCTTCTTGTTGGAAAGGGGATCCTTTAATTATTTAATATTCTTTGGCATCTATGAAAACACAAATTTAACTTTCTTTCCATCCATTTCGACCCTACTTAAGTATGGAATACATGTCACATTAGTTGAGGTATCTATTACTCTAGATTGATGTATTATTTAGATGATACTAGCATTAGTTTGTTTTTATCTATGTTATGTTCAAACTACAGATTTAGACCAACATTGGCTAGAGATGAGACTAACATTGATTTGCTTTTTTTCATCACTTACCTCTTCCTCATACTTGGCAAAACTTTACACTTCTTTCTTTTTAGAAACTTCAACATCATATGTTTTTCTTCTCGTAAATGGAATGAATAACACATTGGGCTCACCTTGATGTTACTAAGAAGTTCACCTTTTCCTCTTTTATATACCATCTCAACTATCTGGTCCAATTAGATCTATAAATCATAAATGGATGCATTATTTTTATAAGTTTTCATTGATTTAAGATACAAATTTCTCGAGCTTCTCTTCTATCACATTCAAATCTTCCATCCCATTAAACTGTGATGGTGGTGGGTGTCAAAATTGAGGTCATTGTTAGAACCAAAGTGGTCCTATAAGACTATCTACTATCTACTCTAGCTCCCTTATATCACAAATGCTAATTCCCCTATAGGCAGTCGTATATTAGGCATCTTTATAGTAATATGGGGTAGGTTCCTTGTTCACGCATGTATGGGAAAAATGCTTATTCATGCCACAATGATAGCACTTCCCTTATAGCTTGTATCACAATTTAATAACATCTATATTTGGTTCAAAATATCAACAATTTATGATGATAATATAAGAGATATAACATTTCTTAATATAGTATAATTATAAAAATATTTTAATTATTTTATCTTATCATGACATAATTAAAGTTAAAAGAAAACTAAATAATTTAAAATAATGATTAAAATAATAAATTAAGAGATTAAAACACCTAGTTTTCTCCCTAAAAGAACCTTAACTCACTACAAGAACCCTAAGCTTAAAATTAGGTTCACCAATTTACAAAATTAATGACATAACCTTTTTTAGATAAACCTAATCAATCTTTAAAAGCACTTTGAGGGGGGGTTAAGCATTTTATCATCCTAACTTCAAGCTATTTTTTTGCAGGACCTCCCTTACAATATCTTCACTACATTAGAGTTCAACTACTAAGTTCGGGATGGATTGTTGTGGTTCCTCTATGCCTAGGACACCAGAATATCAAATTATGAATGAAGAAAGGCATATTTTATTGGCTAGTGATTGTCTGTCCCTAATTCTTGAACTGAGGGGACACCAATATTCTCTAGTTAGCTTCTATTAATCTCAAATAATCTTCTCCAATTTTGCTACACATCATGACAATAAAAAGGAAGGTGGCCCCTATTTGTTGAATGCTTTGTCTTCATTGTGCCTTTTATAACTTGTCATTTCAATGCTTCCAATTTAGAACAAAAGAGTTTATAGAATATCTTATTAATCCCCAATTTGAAAAAAATTAAAATTTGGGGATAAGGACATGAAAAACCATTTATTTGTTATTGATGATAATGAGTATCAAATGATTAGAATGACACGTTCCATTTGGATACTAGACACTATATTTGTTGAACTTCTAAGACATAAGTTTGACCTCTCCAATAAAGTGAGCTTCTTACTTAAACTTAGAGGTCTAAAAGTGTTGGATCCTGCTTGATTCCGGAATCCAACTCTTACGAAATCATGAAACTTGATCTTCTTTATTACTCCTTATTTCTTGATTTCCAACACTCTTCGGAAATATGAAACGTGTACGTCTTACCCTGTAGGGTTAATTCATTTAACCCTCATTAACCATCATCCTATAAGAGTGGACTGGCCACACAAATCAGTCACCATACTCGAACTCATTTCTCCTATTTGTGAACAGAATTTGGAAATCTTCAAACCAGAGTTTCAGTTTGACTTCTCAAAAAAATTGTAGCTCTAAGTCTCTAGTTTGTTTTGAAGTAAGAATCATCTTAATCGGAGCTCTATAGATGAAGATATGCTTAAGAAGCCAAAGTATGTTCATACCCCAGTTATGCTCTTCCAACTGATCCCTCATTTTCTTTCCATAAATATTTTTCAAATCAACTCCAAAAGATACCAATTTTCATGGAGAGATAAGAAAAGGTGTTAGGAATCCATTGCTTCAAGAATCACCTCATTTGGAGGTCAGATGAGGAAGTTATGCTTGAAAGGATCAAACATGTTTATGCCCTCAATCATATTGTACCTAACTTGGCACAATTGCTATAACTTTCAATAGAGATGTCGGATTGAGTTCTTATTGAGCCTGAGTTTACTTTATAAATTGCCGACACTTTCATGGCTTTTAATATACTTTTTGACTCCTAATTCTTGATTTGGTGCTTAAATTAATCCTTGAGTGTGTGCTTTATTTTATGTAATTTGATAGTAAAAATTGTTACAAATTGACATTAATTGCACTATTAATTTTTCTGAGAACAATTGATACTACAAATTGCTATTATTGATTGTAGGAACCTCAAGAAGAAAGGAGTCAATGTGCTAAAACAAGAGCAAAGGCGCTACAAGACTTTCACCACAATAAAACAGACTTGTCGCCGCGGCGAAACATGAAGAATTAGGGCTGACTTTCGAGAAAAGTTTGTCGAGGCGTAAATTAATTATTTCGTCGCAGCGAAGAATCCAGCAAGAGCAAAAACCTTTCGGGAAAAGTATGCTGCGGTGAGACTTATCTATCGCCGCGGCGAACTGTCAAAAACCCGAACCATATTTGGAAAATTCTCTCACTATTCGACCCGACCCACCGATCCATCACTTTAAAAACTTACAAAATTAGGTTATTCAAACGATCATCAATACATACAGAGACACTCACTTCCTCAACCGACACTCATTCTTCTCACTCTCGACCTTCATCCATCAACTCCATCCACTTTTCACCGTTGACTTCATCGTCTGCTGCTACTGCCATGGATGCTTTCGGTGTGCTTACAGTCGTGAGGGTTCCCAAAGTGATGCTTGGCTAAATCACCATTTCCTCTTAAAGATTTAGCGATGGCTTGAGTTCGATGGGCTTCAAAGGGGAGTAGTTTTACATTGTCACATTTAACTACATTGTTATGAACTCCTGAGTTAGGATTTATTGCTTTGTAGTTAGATTTTCTTGATTAGAGTTTAATCAAGTTTTGAACAATGGAATGTGTTATAGATTTGTTTATGTAGAACTTGGATGCTTAATTTATGAAGTTTCATATATGTCTTTATGGTGATTGTGATAATTCTCTATTATCTACGTAATTGTGTTTGATATTGAGATTAAGCTTGATCCATATTGAACACTTGCATTAGCTCATCCATTAACACACACTAAGATGCATTTAACAAGTTTTTGATAAATGGAGTTCATTAATTAAAACCTTGGACTTAAAGAGTTCTTTAAGGTTCATCATTCGGAAATTTAGTGGTTTTGCTCCCAAAAGATTTGTTTTGAACTATGATAGCCAAAGCTTGTTTTCAAGAGGATTTTGTCAATTTGATCATTATTTGAGTTTTTAATTTTGATTCCTAAAAAACCAAAAGAATACTTTTATATACTTTTCTTTCAATCAGTCAATTTAGTTAAGTTTTTATCATCTTAGTTTGCATTTTTGACAGTTAGGCTAGCTTAGATCATTTATGCTAGGTTCCGATTAAGTGAGACGACCCGAGGTTCCATCCTATATTGCAATCTTTGGAATTATTTTTTTTTCAGTTTCTAAGGGATTAACCTAAAGATCAAACCAGCTGGTCAAATAGTTTACAATTTAAGGGAACTGTTTGATGAGCAAGCTCGGTCTGAAAGGTTCGAGACCTTGAGGTTGCTCTTCCTCTCTAAGATGGTCGAGGGACCATCTCTAGTGCATTATGCACCGAAGATGAATGGATACCTTGAGAGGTTAACCAATTTGGGTTTCATAATTGATTATGAATTAAGTATAGACTTAATTCTTAATGGTTTGACTTATAGTTTTTCGTAGTTTTTTGCTTAACTATCAGATGAACAAATATCTACCTCAATACCTGAGCTGATTAATCTACTCAAAACAACTGAGCAAACTATCAGGAAGGACAGTAAGGATATGATGCTAGTGGACTCTGCTTCTGGTTCTCGCTAGAGGAACCAAAAACGGAAGAAGAAGTCCAAGAAGTTAGTAGGAGGTGTAGCCAAGAAGAATGCAAAGGAGAAAACACCAAAGGGAATATGCTTTCATTGTAACAAGGAAGGCCATTAGAAGAGGAATTCTAAAGCAGAAGAAGGCATTAGATGCTCCACCTTCTACTTCAGGTATGTTATTTGACATTGAGGTTAATGCTATTTTTGATCATAATATTTAGGTATTTGATACCGGATGTGGCTCACTCTTATGTGTTGATGTTGGACCCCGATTCCGGAGCCCAACTTTCGGAGATATGAACCTTGTGCTTGAAACCCTGAAGGTTCATTTGCTGTCACTTCACAAAGGTGGTGAGCTCACACTAGTCAAACATCAAAATCATAAGTTGACTTCTTCATAGAAATTATAACTTTAAGTCTCTATTTCAATTTGAAGCAAAAATCACCTCAATCTGAGTTGTATAGCTCAAGATATTCTCAAAATACCAAAAAGTGCACATACTCCAATCATGCTCTCTTAACCGTCCTCTCACTAGTTCTAACTCAAATTTCCTCAAAACAACTCCAAAATGTACAAATTTATTATGCATAGAAATATACATGTCTTATGAATCTATTGGTCCAAGAATTACCTCAATTGGAGGTCGAATGAGGGAGTTATACCCAAAAGAATAGACCATGTTCATATCCTGAATCGATTTGAACCTATCTTGGTACGATTGCCATAAATTTTAATCTAGATGTCGGATTGAGCTCATTTTTATACCATTGGAAAGAACACATCTAGGCCTACAACGTTTATGAAGATCACCAACTCAGATTCGGTCTCTAACATGGTAAAAAATCACAAGTTGTCCAGTCGATGTCCTTTTAATGGACATGCATCGGGTGCAGAATGCCAAAATGACCCGAGAAGGTCCGTTAAACGGACATCTATGTCCATTTAACGGACATACATTGGGAAAGGGGTGTTTTTCCACCCGAGAAGGTCCGTTAAATAGACTTCCATATCCGTTTAACGGACATTGGGGCTTCGCAGAGCCTCCAATGCCTCTCCAAAGCCTCCCATCTTCAACCTAACTTTATAAACACTTATACACTCCCCAAATTCACTTATTCCAATGTCAAAACACTTCATAACAACTCCTTATCAAGTTCAACTCACCAAATCTCTCAAATCTCAAATGTCAAATTCATCAAAACCTCAATTCTTGCAACATTCATTTTAGTTATCACAAGCACAAAACCAAAGCAACATCCTAACTTGTAATACCCATAACTCTCTATTCCGTCTTCCAAACATCACAAACTTCATACCGTTGGAAAGATCAAAATATCTTCTATAACTTTCAAGAAGACAATTCCTATCAATTATACACAGATTTTTCCAGACTTTCCCTTATAATTCAGAACACATTCATACACTTATTCAAATTGAAAAGAACAATGTAAAAACTTGAAATGGCATAAACAACATAATGCATTGGCATTTCATTCCCATCAAAAGTAAGATTTTACAATGACTTAGGGGGGCATTTCAAGCTACTTTAGAATATGTTCCAAAATACAACTGAACAAAAACAACATTTTTTTCAATATGCATCTAAAGCCTTGATTTACAAAAGTTAACTTGAAATACAAAATAAAACAAATCCGGAGCAATACCTTTATGCTCAATCATCGATCTCGCTGCTCTTCACCTAGGGATGGGACGGAATGGGAGCGGGTGAGCTTACGCTCGTAGGTAACACGTTTATATTCGGTAATAAGCGAAAATCATTGAAACATTCATAGTGATAGCCAATTTTCACAAAAACTCAGAAAACATGAATTTCTCATCTTTGTCAACCAAAACACAATTTTCATAAGTCAAACATTTTTCAAACTTGCCAACACATGTAAACACACAAACACATCACAAATGGCTTGGTAAGTCCACAAACATGACGAACTACACAATTCCATAAAATGGCCTTGTGTAGTCGTAAACTTGAGGGAGTCCTTAAAGGAGCTCCGTGCCACTAGCGGGCAGGCGGGAGAAGCCTATTCTTGGTCAACGTGCACGTGACAATTCTTGGGTGGACTATACCG
>JANITX010000004.1:17713966-17724149 GCA_027564395.1 Erythroxylum ulei
ACTATACGACCCAACATTTTATTTGATCAAGCTAAGATTCACTCTTATTAAACTTGGCATATAATTATTTCTACCTTTATGATATGTAATATTTACCTCAAGTATTCAAAACATTCTTCTCAACTTTTCGAATACATTCAATATATCATCTATGATCATAGTTGTTAATTGATCCAAGCAAAATTGGGACACTTTATTCTTTAATACCATAATGTTGTATGGGGCATTGTTAACTCAAACAGATATTGTCAAAACTCAGTGTGCCCATAATTAGTTCTTGTAATTCCTTAAGTAACTAATTCCTCAATGACGTAATATTATCTCATATTATTTTCGGTTTCCCAATTGACTACTTTTCTTGAATGATTTTCTCCATTCATTCAATTTCCTCTGATTTCTTATTGACTTATTCCAATTTTATACTAGTTTCTCTACATATTTCAATTTATTTGTAACTCTTTATTATTCGAACACATACGCCAACTCTAACTTATACCTTTTGAATATACGAATATAAAATACCTTGTGGACCCTAGTTCCTTCGGCAATAGTAGTAGTATTATCTCCAATTTCATGAACCTAATAAGGTAAACGGGTTACATTTCATTAACAAGCTACATGTACTCTTTGTAGCATATTCAACTTCTTATGCTTGAGTCTCTGATAAAAATGGGACTCCAATATTCACTTTTGATTCATTAAATATTCATTTACGATTTTTTTCTTCATTGATCATTCCTAAAAATAAACCATCTGGTCTACTTAACCTTATTCGGTGAAATTCTTCTTCGAAAGAAGATTTCTTGCTACTATCATCTATACTATTCATGTAATCCTTATCAACCAATTGTTTTCATCATTGCTTATCAGCCATTCTTAGTACCTCAAGAAGATCAATTTCAATTATTCATAAAATCTTAAAAATTTCAATTTCTGTCATAACTTATATGATCAAAATATCCTTTATAATAAGGCTTAGTGAATAGTAAGCAGATTCATTTACTCTTATACTTTGGTATATACCATTAAGATCATTTCATCTTATCTAGAGATGTATTTTTGACAAGTCACCAATTAATAACTTAAGCTAAAGATACCTTAATCTCAATTGACAACACTTCTCCTTTTTTTGTTTGCCTACGATCGTGGTGTCCCTGCTATGATCGTGATAGAAAATCATGGAATTGGCCATGATCGTGCGGACTCTGCCATGATCATGACAAAACCAATTAATCTCGGTTACGATTATGGGGACTATGCCACGATTGTGCCTTGCTTCTTTTTCCTTCCCTTTTTCCTCAAGTCCATCACGCATATTAACATCATTATCTATCCCTAATTGGTCATTATAAACGCTTTCATATGTTACTCTAATTCATCCTAAAATTGTAACTATAGGGATTAAAACTTAAAAGCATTCAATAAGCCATGGATCACTTCCTATTTCATATCCAAGTATATGGTACACAGGTACTTAATAATATCACTTGTCAGGGTGATCATAATATCAGATATATACTCACAATAACAATTCAACTTATGCTTTTGAACTTCTATATATGTTGTTGTCATTCATCTCTTCTTCCAATTATCCTTTTTTACATCTTACATACGTATATTGACAATCAATTCAAAATTATAGATGCATAATCATCATGAAATTCTAATCTCAATTCCACCATTCTTATGATTGATCATAACTCTTGTCATATTAATAAAACATCCAATTCAGTTCCAAGTTCGTCTTCTTAAGATCATAATAAATTTTGTTTTCATCAAACTTTGCTTATGCACTTTAAATCTTGTCATTTCTACCATATCTTTATTTTCCTCAATCAATCCACGACAATATATTCACATCTATATCACATTCAAGGCTATACCATCACAATACAATACAGATATCACGTTCAATGATACAATCACACATACAAATGTAGTGAATCTTTATCTATCATATAGAACCAGAAACTATTTCTCATTTCTAGATATCCACAAACTTTCATTTCCTCACATTCTGATAAATCATCATTCTTCTTACTATTTCTATTAGCTCAAACTTTTAATAAATGTTCATGCATGTGTCTCATGTAAATGCGACTCAGACTGGGGATCAGTTGCTACTGCCTGCTATGAGATGTCTAAAATGTATGTACCTTGACATATATTTCGAAAAAAACCTATATAAGATACTAAATCTGGGCTCTGATTCCAAAATGTAGTCCATATCCTCAAACATATCGATGGTATTCGAGAACATACTTTATGAAGGTGGCATGCTAGAACAGTCAGTCAATCGAACTTATTACAATTTTTTCAAAAATATCACACGCATATGCGGAAAATCAATAAGGGAACTTTCAACCCATTTTATTTATAAACATTTTTAATTCGAGTGTTACAACCATTATATATATCATCAGCAATTCAATAGCCACTTAGGCCCATTATAGATACAAAACACTTGTAGTCATAATGTCATTACATTACAAAATCATTCGCATACACATTGTATAATAATTGTGAATACATATTTTGATACAAAATAATAAAATACATATGCAGATGCGAATTGATCCCGACCTCTATCTCTGACTCGAATGCAGTAGCTATACTCCAATTTGTATAACTGGAGATCTTCTCTAGGCCTAAAAAATGTTGCAAATATTGGGTTGAGTTTTGCAAACACAGTAAGTGGACCATTCTTGATGGCTCACTCAATCACATAATATATCAATTTATATACTCACAAAATTCACATCACTTCATCAATTCAACATGTTGAGTCACATACATTTCATATTCACTTAAATCTTATTTCACATTCAGATATCATTTAAACTATTTATTTCAACCATTTAAATCATACATATCAAATGCATATGCAATGCTCCTGAGACTCACTTTCAATTGTTATTGTTATGATCGAGTGCCTATAACTATCCTGTATCCATTGTGGATACTAGGCTCATTAATAACTGTACCTTATATGTTGGAGATATAGGGCTCATTTTACATAATGAGCCAGAAGCTCTTACCACATTCTGAGCTTTAAGTTCTTTCTCACTTTCTGAGCTTTAAGCTCTTTTTCAGTGGCAACTTCGGTCACAACAGCCTTTATATTGTCATGCATTCATGTAATGAAATGAATCACATTCACATATATTCAATCATTCACTTGATTTCAGTTTCACATTCACATTCACATTCACAATTGTCATCGAACCTTGGTCCGGCATTCAACAATAATGTTGAGTATCGCTTATTCATTCAAATTCACATTCAAGGAGCACTTCCAATGATTTTTACAAGCATCAAATGCCTCAGAAATTTATCGTCCAAAATCAACACATTCACATCAATCACATCAATAGTAATTCAATACAGAACAAATAATGAAAATGAGACCATCTAGGTCAACTCACATCACGCTCTAGATTAGCAATTGCTTCCATGATCCGCAAATGTCTAGATGCAAATAAAAATAAACATATTGCACGCACACATTATTAACTACACAATCTTATAAATACTCAATCACATACATATGTATATGTGTTGTGTATAATGCATGCTTAATGACAATCCCAAGAATATTACCTAAATTCACATCTTATGTTCATTCTCATTTCATAAATCATATATGTCTTATTGAACTTAGGTTTACACTTCATTTGTACATGATCATTCTAAGCTCACCATTCAATCCTTATCCCTTGTATGTGTCTAGCTTATTCTTAGGCTTACACCTCAAGAACCCTTGCTTATTCTAATATCATAAATCAATTTCTCGTCATTTCTTTTCTAACATTATATGCTCTCATAATACCTAATTCTCATTCACATTTACTTAATATATATCAATCAACTCCTTTGAATCATAACTACAATCATATGAACATCTTCATTCCCATTATACTCATGCCTTTGGCACTTTGATATCAACAATTCATTCACTAAGTTATAACCTCCATTTTCGCTTTATACATATCACACATTTAGTTAGTTAATCCAAGCATCATTCTAGGTTCAATTCAAGCTCCATTCAAGCCTAAATTAAGTCCAAATGGCTAGTGAATGTCCGTTGAGCGGACCTTCTCGGGTTTTCTAGCTTTCCATCTTTGCCCATGTCCGTTTGAAGGGACATCATGTCCCCTGGGCAGACCTTCACGGGTCACTTATAGAAATGTGAAATTTTAACCCTTTAGATATCAAAATCTCTCCTCTAGGTCTTCATAGAAGTTGTAGAACTTGAAGTACTCTTCTAAAGCATACTTAAATGACCTCAATCTAGTACTCTTCGAAAGCATACTTAAATGATCTCAATCTGACCTCCACGGCAAAATTTTTGCCTCTTGCCCCAAAATCCATCCAATTGCATCCATATTTTCCAGATTTCTAATTCTTTACTTACTACATTCAACACCTTATGCTTAATCTATCATTTTTAGTTCAATTACTCATCATTTCCCCATCATTCTTAACTTCATTTCAGCTCAATATCATCTATAAACAAATTATAGTCTATGCTTAATCATGAACACTAAAAACAGAACATATACATAAATACATTCATCATCAACTTTTTGCACGCGTTCAACTTCATTTCCACTTTCATTTCACTTCTAACTATCACCTTAATTCTTCCCATTTTAAGACATCACATTACTTCCTTTCTTCAGCTCTAGACTCATTTTAGTTCATCTCTAAAGCACCAAAAGAAATCCATATTAATACACTAAGAAAACAACGCATAAAACTCATTATCTATCAAATTTTTCTGCACTATTTCCTACACCATCTTTAATAATCTTTCTATTTCAAACTTATTTATACAACTTATGAAATATTGATCATCATATAAACACGAAAATAAGATATCAATGTATTCATTTCTTTACCCACGTTCCAATATATATATAACATCATTTACTCTATTAATCCAACATTATATCATTTCATAATCTATTACCCATCAAAACACAAAAGCAAGACATGGATATGTTTATTGTTCACCCACGTTACACATATATTTTTAACATCTTTTTCATGATTATCCCTCTTCTTAAACTACCATCAAATATGCTTCATTTAACAAAGTCATGAAGATTAATATGTTACTTACTTGATTTATCCAAAGCTTCTTCTAGAATCATTAAATAACCTTAGCCTCTAAATGATCATCATTATTGAAGGAGAAATAGGCTGTGTTTTCCTTGTAACAAGAAGGGATAGTGAGGATCTTGAAGTGGGTAGTGTAGGATTTTGACAAAATCAACATGAGAGAGTTAGGTTGAGTTTCGTGAGATGAAGAGATAAAAATGAACGAAGAAGATGAAAACAAGTGATAAAAGTAGAAGTGAAAGACAAGGATGTTGATATTTCAAAGAATAAAGTATCGCAGAGTGGTCACTTGCCACTTAGTCATTTTATTATAGTCTTTATTTGATTACCTTTTAATAACTAGTCTATTTATATTTCAAAGAATAAAGTATCGCAGAGTGGTCACTTGCCACTTAGTCATTTTATTATAGTCTCTATTTGATTACCTTTTAATAACTAGTCTATTTATTTCTAAATTTTAATCTAATTGTTTCTTAATTTTCTATTACACTTGTCATGAAATTTTAATGTCACTTATTAATAATTTCTACTGTCATTTGACATTTAATTCTACTGTCATTTATTAATTGATTATTTTTCTGAATTTAAATATATAAATAAATTCAAACAACTCTAACTATTTCTCTTCTCCTTTTTGGCACTAATAAATTTTATTTTTCAAATTAAATCTCTTATATAAAATATCGTAAAAATTTCAATTAAAAAAAAAAACCTTGCAAGCTCAGAGGGTTTTTATGGTTCGGTACTGTAAGCCCCTGATCATCGACGCTTCCAAGTACCACCTCCACCGTTGATTCTATGGATGTTGAAGCTCAACCGCCAACAAAAGCCCCAGCTACAAGGTCCTCTCTTTTCATCTTCAATGCCTCCTGTTTCATTTTCGAAAACTTTTCTTGATTTTATGTTTGTTCATAGAATTAGTCATTCAGTTAGAGGTTTAGAACTATGTCTGATCAAGTCAGAAATGCTGTTCTATCGCTTTTTTTAAAGATGTTGTTCATGGGCAACTCGCTTTTTTGCGATTATTTCTTTTTTTTCTTGCGTATTGAATTTCCTTTCTTTTTCAGGCACAAATGCTCTGCCTGCTACAAGCAATTTACGAAAAAGGAACACCTTGTTGAGCACATGAAGATCTCATACCACTCGCCTCATCAACCTCAATGCGGGGTCTGCAGGAAACACTGCAAATCTTTTGAATCTCTGAGGGAACATCTAAATGGTATTATGCTATTTTGGTGCTCATTTATTCGATAATGAGTTTCTTATCTTGGGAATTTCTTATATGTCAGGGAAATTGGCAAAAGCAAGTTGTTCAACCGTTTATTCTCACCTGGGGTGCAATCTCTGCTTAAAGGTTTTTGAGAGCCCCACTTCTCTTAGCAATCACAGAGGACTTTGCTGCCTATCTGCACCTGGTTCTTTGGTGAGTTGATTAGTGACGTTTTAAGTATCCTAGTTAAATGTTGATAAACTGTTATTATTTGTTCAGGATATGTTTTACTTCATAGAAATTCATAACTGAAAGAACTTTTACCAACAGCTATTGGGGGCATATCCTTTTTTTTTTTCTTGGTTCACTGCAGGCCACAAAGATGCTAAATGGTAGAGAAGTGAGAAATGATTCACAATTGCTTAACATAAAGTATACAGGCGAGGGTACTCAAGCAGTTGCTATTGACTGTGAAATGGTTGGCGGTGGAAGTGATGGATCAGTTGACCTTTGTGCGAGGGTGTGCTTAGTTGATGAAGATGAAAATGTAATTCTTTGTACCTATGTTCAACCTCAGAGTCCTATCACAAATTACAGGTATTTTGCAGTCTTTGTTACTTCCCTTTTCTTTAGAGGACATAGGTGGAAAGAAAAAAAATCATACTAGGAATAGTCTTGTCTTAATTCACCTGTTGCAATTTCTTTTCAGATATGAAATAACTGGGCTGACTGCAGAACATCTAAAAGATGCCGTGCCAGTCAAGCAAGTGCAAAATAAAATTTTAGAGATTTTGTACGCTAGAGAATTTGTTGGAAGGCAACAGCCAGCGGACACAAAGGCTAGGCTTCTTGTAGGTCATGACCTGAAGCATGATTTGGATTGCTTGAGAATGGATTATCCCCGTCATCTCTTAAGGTACGTTAAAATTATTTAAATGGTTATGCATGCTTAAATGAGTTATAGCATTTTGTTATTTATATGAGTATAATTAAGGAAAATATATGATATCTCATGTTTATCCTCCCTTGGTGATCCAGCTTTTCTGCTGTTTGGACAAAGTGACTATGAGGCTGCAGTAATTAAGAACACAAAAAGAAATATAGCTAGGGCTTTGAAGATATCTATTTTGTTTCAGCTGAACTAAGAGAATAACATGAACAGGAAATATGGGAGAAGGCAAAGTGAAGATCGTTAGAGCGGCAAGATGCAGAAATAAAGGATAGGAAAATACTTCTCTATTCCTTTCTCAAATTTGAGAGGCACAGTAGCTACATCAAATATTTGAAGAATCCGAATAAAACTAAAACTGTTTAATAAGAAAATAGACTAACAATTTCGCAACAAGGAAAAGCACCAACTCCTAAATTGGTGCACAGCATACGCATGCCTCCTATCCTGGTACTGTATCAGTCCCAATAGGTTACTAATGGCAACACTACTTGATGCTGATTTTTCAGTGTAATTTGGATGTGCCATGAAAGCTCTTTTTGTGCGCAGTGGTTGGTTTTGCAATGCAAAATCAAGAGTTAATTTCTTCGTATGTTATTTCCCTATGACATCCTACCTTCCTACCTGTTTTATTTGAAATCCTTAACTTAAGTGGCTCCTTTGAGATTATTAAATTGGTTGAATGTTGCTTTTGCAGGGATACAGCAAAATATCGTCCCTTGATGAAAACTAATCTTGTTAGCCACTCACTCAAGTATCTCATTCGAACATATCTAGGGCAAGTTTCTTGTATCTGATCTGGTTAATTGGCTCATGTGATATGGAATTGTTAAGCAAATATTTTAGCTACGTTATATCCTTTCTGAGAAGGTTTGTGGCTTCATGTGATTGCTTATGGTAGTAGTAGGCAGAAGTGTTTGTAATCTGGAGGTCTTTTTATTTGCAGACAAATGCCTGGAGTTGGGGACCAAAATAGTAATAATTCTGGTTATTTTTTTATTAGGGAAGCTTTACTAAGCCTACATCATTTAGTAGCTTACGGTAGAGATGCTTTAAGATTTTGCAGTCCACATATTTATCAAAATTATAAAGTTTTACTTCACAGGTACGATATCCAGAAGGGAATACATGATCCTTATGAAGATTGCGTGTCTGTGATGAGACTGTACAAGAGACTGTGTGCACAAGATCATCAGATGGACGGAAATGGGACTGAAATTTTCGATTATAGTTTCGACCTCTGGAAACATGAGGAACTCCAAAAGATGACCCCAGATGAGCTATATAAGATCTCAAAACTGGATTACACATGTTGGTGTTCGGACTCAAAACCGGCAAAGCAGCCATGCCACTCATCTTAACCACATGACATGCTTTGACAATTTTGGCTATTGAGTTTCTCTTCCCAGTCGCTTATCATTGTTGGTTAGGTACATCTGTTGTTGGGAATGTGATATGTAAACTTGAAAAGGTATTGTATAGTTCTTTTATTTGATCCAAGAAAGGGCTAAACTCCCAAATATGTTCTATAATGCAAGTGACAAAATTGTAATGTGAGGATATTTTCTTTACTTTTTGTTGCTTGAGAGACTCAAACTTGAATCTATCTGAAAGGGATATGACTTTGTTGCCTCGTACTTGGTAGATGCTCTTTCTACCAAAAGTGTAACAATGTGCACAAGCACATTTATGCAGGAGAAGAGTAAAGTAAAACGAAGTAAAACGAACTGTGCTTTAAGATGGAAGATTTTTTCTAGCATAGAGAGAACAAGCCCAGTTCTGCTGCTTCTCCATTGCTCTCTAAAGTTGAAGTAGATCCGAGATTTCAACAATTCAAGAGCTAAACAAGATAAGAGGACTGCCTTTCAAAGAGCTGCTTTTGAGCTTTGTTGTAAGAATATTGTGGCTCTGTTACTTTTTTGGCTGGTAGACTGAGAATTCTAGGCCAACTATTCTTCTATATTTTTAAAAGAGATTTATAAATTTGTTGAAAATTTTTCCGTCGGTTTCTAGGTTGATAAAATATCTTTTAAAGTGGATTTCGTCTTATATAAAATGATTTTCATTTTTAGCAACTATTTTTGATAGAATTTATTTTATGTGGATATTTATCGAGAGAATTTTTCAGAGCTATTAATAATTTTGGGACAGTTGCTAGATTGTGTAACTACTCTTGAATGTTAATTTTGGAAGATGAGGGTGTAGAGGCTTTGCTTGTTGCTTTAATAGAGATGAATGGAATGTTTGCTGTCCCTTTAGAATTTCCCTCTATGTTTTTACTGGTTGGACAACCAATTGTGTTTTAAATTGGGGTTTAGAAGGGCTTTATTATAGTTATGGAGAAGATCTGTGCGGAGTTTTTGGTTGTTTGTTGTTGGGACCCGATCTTTTGGAACCGGACCCCAATCGGAAAAAACAGAAAACGGAAAAACTAAAAACGAAAGCCGAAAGCGAAAACGAAGGAAATCTAACGCGGAAAGCCAAAAGCGGAATCGAAAATTCGGAAAACAAAATGCGGAAACAAAATCGAAAGGAAAACTCAGAATCATAAAGTAAACAGAAACCAAAGGAAATTGAATTGGCTCGGAATCAAAGCAACCTAACGATTCAATCGAACTGAAACAAATTTCCGACATTCGAGAACAAATATTTTATAAAACAAAACAAACTTGTCGCGTTGGAAACCAATAAGACATTAAATCGAAGCCAATCCAATCCGGTATAAATTTTTTTTTTCTTTCTTTCTCATTCCTTTCATCTTTATTCAATCTTATACTAAACAAAACAAAATAATTTCCCCATTTGGAAACTTATCCTCAATTGAAAACTCAATTCCAAAAGTTCTTCTTATACATTCATACATATCCCATAATTCATCTATTAACCAAAATCTTATTTGT
>JANITX010000004.1:17731566-17746483 GCA_027564395.1 Erythroxylum ulei
ATATCCATCACTGCTGGAATCCCGATGCTAACCATGGCTCCAGAGACTGACGGCTGAGTGATGGTGAAGTGCCTGGTCAAGGTGGATGGTGATCGGATGCGAGAATGGATGATGAAGGTGTCTCTGGTGGCTGTCAGATGTATGATTGATGATAAGTGTATTCGGTGTGTAGCCAGCCGACTCTGTGATGATATCGTGTTTTCTCTATGTGTAGCCGACTGTATTCTCACCTCCGGATGACCTAATTTGGTAAGTATTTAAAGAACCGAGACGGGCCAGGTCGGAACAGTGAGATAAATTTCCATTTATGGTCTGGGTATCCGTCTGCATGTCGCGACGTGCGATTCTGCTTACTCGCCTCGACGAGCCTTTTATTTGTCGTCGCGGCGTGTCATTTTGGACTCGCTCGCCGCGGCGTGTTGTCTTCTGCATGCGCCGCGACGTGTGAAGGACTTGTTGACTTCCTTTACCTCTTTGACTCCATTTTTCCTACAAAATTAAATAGCAATTTGCAGTATCAATTGTCCTTGGAAAAATTAAATGCAAGTAATATCAATTTGTAATAATTTTACTAACAATTTGCAATTCATATGAGCTAATCGTAGGGAATCAATTTAAGCACAAAAATCAGCAATTAAGAGTCAAAAAGTACTTTAACAATTAGAAAAATGCAGCCAATTAACAATAGCAACTTGGGCTCAATCACCTGGTTCTTCTTGTTACCCCCATGATGCATGGTGAGCACAATATTATGTGTTTTATGTAATATCTTCTTTTTCAAGTCCTTTACTGTCGATACATAATCTACTCTTACAGTATAGACTTCCATCATCTTTCACTACAAAATCAATCTATTTCTCTTCTTGCACCTCCTGTACAATTTTTTTCAACTTGGCATCATTTGTCTGTGTATATACTATCATCTGTCTCAATTCATGACTTGCTTTTAACTAAGCTATTAAAGCTCCATCTACTATGCTATAATGATAGTGTTGAAATATACTTCTTACCTAAAGCATCTGCTACGACATTAGCTTTTCTTGAGTGGTAGTCAACTATGCAATCATAGTCTTTGAACAGCTCTAGCAAATTTCATTGCCTCAAATTTTGCTCCTTCTATTTGAGCAGGTACTTCAGACTCTTTTGATCCATGTATTCTCTACATCTTTCCCTATATAAGTAGCGCTGTCAAATTTTCTAGGCAAATACCACTGCTGTCAATTCTAAATCATATGTAGGGTAGTTTTGTTCATGCGGATTCAACTGCCTTAAGGAAAAAGTCACCACTTTCCCATCTTCTTTTAATAAACAACCCAGACCATTCCTCAAAGCATCACTATACATGACATACTCTTTACCTGGAGTTGGTTGTGTCAACACTGGAGCTTCGGTGAACATCTTCTTTAACTACTCAATATTTGCTTGGCATCTATCATTCCGTTCAAATTTTGTACCTTTCTAAAGTAACTTTATGATTGGAGAAGCAATTACTGAGAAGCCTTTGACAAAGCATCGATAATAACCAGCTAAGCCAATAAAACTTCTCGCTTCCATCACATTCCAAGGCGACTTCTAATTGACAATCGCCTCAATTTTACTAGGATCTACCTTGATACCTTCCAAAGAGATGATATGCCCGAGGAAAGAAACTTCCTTTGGCCCAAAATCATGTTTGTTCAATTTGGCAAATAATTGCTTCTCTCTTAAAGTTTGGAGCACAATTCTTAAATGTTAAGCAAATTCCTCTTTATTCCTCGAATAGACCAATTTATCATCTATAAACACCACAATAAATTGATCTAAGTAGGGTTGAAACACCCTATTCATCAAATCCATGAAAACAGCCGGTACATTAGTTATCCTGAAAAGCATCACTAGGAATTTATAGTGGCCATATCGGGTCTTGAATGCAGTCTTTGGAACATCTACATCTTTTACCTGAAGCTGGTAATAACCCGAACACAAATCAATCTTAGAGAATACTACTGCACCTTTCAATTGATAAAATAAATCTTCTATTATAGGCAATGGATACTTACTCTTTACAGTTACCTTGTTAAACTGTCTATAGTCTATACACATTCGTAGGATGCTACTCTTCATTTTAACAAAAATGACTGGCGCTCCTCATGGTGACACACCATGCCAGATATAGCCCTTATCCAAAAGCTCCTGTAACTGAATCTTCAACTCTTTTAACTCTATAGGAGCCATTCTATAAGGTGCCCTTGAAATAGGAGCAGTACCAGATACAAACTCAATAAAGAGTTCTACCTCCCTCTCATATGGCAAACCTGGTAACTCTTCTGAGAGCATGTCAAGAAACTCATTGACTACTTGTATGTCTTGTTAGTTCACCTTCATCCTTTTTGAATCAAATACTAAAGCCAAATATGCCTAATAACCTTTTCTAAGAAGTCATCTTACTTGCATGGCTAATATTACATTATTCAAAGGACTAGACTGAATACCATACACCATTGTTTCTGAATCATTAAAATCTTTTTGTACAACTGTTTTCAACCCATAATCAACTATAGCTTGGTGTTTGGATAACCAATCCATATCGAAGATCAAGTCAAATTCATGGAAAGGTAGCTTTATCAAATCAGCAAAAATTGTTTATTATGAATCATAATAGGGCAATCTCTATATACTCTATTCACATATACGCTATGGCCTAATGGACTTATCACTTGTATATCATAGGCTAGTCAATTTATTGATAACATCATATTACACACTCCCTTAGTGCAAATGTCTGAATGATTGGAACTGGGATCTATCATTGCATAAATATCAAGATCAAAGAGAGAGAGGTACTAGTTATAACTTCTGGGGCGTCCTGTTCTTCATGAGCCTAGGACTAATTTCTACCAATCATAGGTTGCCCCTTATAGGAGAGAGACAACACAGGTAACTATTTCTTTAGGTGGCCCCTTCGGTGGCACCTGACCTCATTTAGAATCTTCTATGTTCACTCTAACCAGTATTATACTTTATCTGATTCTTCTAGAGTCACGCCTACAAATTCTATCGCTCATTGCTTACTTAAAGCTTCTATGGGAGCTTTAGGAGTGGTCATTCTGTCCATCAATCTCAGCATATCATGAGGGAGCTTTAGAAACATCTCTCCAGGTACTAATGTTACCAGTACTTCACCCCCTAAAGGCTTAGGAGGACCTGAAACAGATTGATCTCCCCCTACTATACTATCAGCTGATTCCTTCCTAGCTTTACGAGATCTTTCCATCTTTATTATCTATAAGAAATAGGTACATCTATATTAAGCCAACAGAACACCAAACTATATCACACATTACTAGACCCTTATTGGTCATACCACAAAATGTATGTTGGGACCTGATCTCATTCATAATCATATGCAATTTATATACAATACAAAACCATAATTCACTTTTCTATTATTTATCCATGTCCATAATTCATTTACATACTCCAAAAGAAATACATGCTTAACAAATTGTAATGGCATTCCGAGCCATATTTCAACATCAGCATCGAAATCCGAATACAAAGATACAAATCAAAACGATACAATATGGACACATACAAACAAAAACCTTCACTTTCTTTTACCCGATCTTCTTCTCATCACCTGTGGATGGGAATGAAGGGGGGTGAGCTTTACAGCCCGTGGGTAACATGTTTATAACCGAAAATAAGCAAAAACATTGAAATTTTTATTTCCTTTGCAAAATTTTACAATGAAAACCGACAACTTAAGTTTCCCAAAATTCAAAACTTGTTAAGCGATTTATAAACGTCATAAGACATAATTCAAAGCATCATCACATCAACACAGCATAATCCATTCAACCATCAATACAAAACACTCAATTTATGCAACAAACTTGATAATTCCAAGATGCAATGCACAAACAAATGGCTCGAGAGTTCCGTGGAACAAAACAGATAAACCAAAGTTTAAACCGTGAACAAAACGAGTTCGATTTCTCGAGATCTCGTGGCCTCAAGTGGGCAGCCGGGATAAGGCTAGACGTCGACGTGCACGTGACTAACAAAACGCTCCTCTCTCGCCCAAACACAATCAAATCACATGCATAATTCAATCATTCTCAAATTCACATTCTCATGATTTTTTTCCTTCTTTCCAGTTACTCAAAATGCCATGATAAAAGACATAGCATAATTATGCTCACAATTAAATCTTTATCACAATGTCATACATCTTCTAATGTATAACCTAACATAAAACACATCATAGCAATTCACAATTTCACAATTTCAATCAAATTCACATAGAAAATTCTCGATCATTCAAAAATAGGTAATGCAACAATTGTAGCAATTTCTTAATTAATTGTAACAATTTCTTAAATCATTCAAAATAATGTTTGTAACAATTCCTAAAATCATTCCAAAACAATGAATTTGAAATCATTTTAGCTTCTTGATTTTTCAAAAACATATGAGTGGCTCATAATTCAAATTATAAACGTGGTACCCACCTCATATCTATGCTTGAATACTTGTCAATGCCTCTTCTCTTCCCTTTTCTTAACTTCCTTCGTAAAAATCACAAAACCTTAAATTAAAAGGGATCTCAAAAATTGGAAAACCTAAGGAAACAAAACATGAAATTGATCCTTGAACAACCATTCCCATACCTTTCCTAAGCCATTTGAACCAAAACCCATCAAAAATATACCAAAGATTTGAAAAACTCACCTTAAATCTTCACCCACGATTTTTGCTTCTTTGGCTCTAATGGAGAATTAAATCTTCCCCTTTCCTTTTCCTTTTCGAAAACTCTTGAAAATCCCGCTTGAAAATCAAGAAAAGATGAAACCTAGATTTCCCTTCTTTCCTCTTTCTTTTTCTCTTCACCGAAGTCTCTCCTCTCTTCTTCTATTTCTCTTCTGTTTTTCTAAGTCCCACGATAGCTCTCTTCTTCTTCTATTTAAACAAAATCCCACTTCACTTGTTTTCCCCTTTTTACCCTTCATTTAAGTGATTTTTCCATTTTTGCCCTCCTGTTGTCTTAAAAAACTAACATCTTGACTCCTTATTTTGATTAGGTAAATGAAACAATTTGACAATACTTCCTTCTAGAAAAATGTTCCTCATTGTCTTAAGTTTGTAACGACACCAAAAACGCTCAATTCGGTTCAGAAATGAAGAAGTTATGGCCAAAACACTTTCAGACCAATACTGAACCAAGATTGAACACTATACCTAACTTCACTCCAGAAATTGAACATATTAAGGACTGAATTGAAATTCAATTCCTTCAGATAACTTGTAGCCCCATGTCTCTAGTTTAATTAGCAACAAGAATCAACTCAATCGGAGCTCTATAGCTCAAGATATCTCCAAATTACTGAAGCATGTTTAGACTTTTTCAACCGGTCTGCTCACTTTGATCAAATCAATCTTTCTCAATTTAATATCAAAACTGATCAAAATGGTATGGAGAGATAGAGGGATGTCTTATAAATCCAACGCTTTGAAAATCAGATTGATCGGATGTCGGACGAAAAAATTATGGCCAAAAGAGTGAAGAGAGGTCGGTCAGGCGAAAAATTTGAAAATCAACCTAGCGGCCGCTCGGGCGCTCGGCTAAGCGGTGCTCGCGCGCACGTGGCCGCTCGGGGGCTCGGCCAAAAAGCCGATCCGACCTCCTAACTTCTAACCTTCATAACTTTTGACTCAGAACTCTAAATTTTACAAACTTGGTACTGATGGAAAGATAAAAGACAGCTCTACCATTTTCATGAAGGACTTAAAAACCAGATCGACCTCTAAAGGGGTCAAAAATTCATTCCAAGGTGACCGATCGACAAGCTCCTCACAAACAGTACCAAAACTTGTAAACATCATAATTTTTGATCCAGAACTCCAAATTTTACAAACTTGGTATTTATGGAAAGGTAAAAGACAACTCTACCATTTTCATAAAGGACTCAAAAATCAGATCGACCTCTAAAGGAGTCAAAAATTCACTCCAAGGTAACCGATCGACAAGATCCTCACAGATAAGCCAAGGCCCTTGCATTATGGTGTGTATGTAGTCTTCCTCCACTCTGAACTTGATGAGATAGAATTCATTCTTGAGGTCCACGATTTTCAGGGGGCCTTTTGGGTGTCACATGGTGTGGAGATGATCTTTTAGCATGTTGAACCCCATCTTTCGTCCCAGAAGCTTTATGACTACTGCATTATCCCAGGCCTTATCTAGTTTGCCTCTGCAAGTGATGAATAGTTCCACGCCCAAGCTATGAGAACCTTGAACAATAGCAATGCCCCCTTCATTAAGTTCAATTGGTTCCTCCTCTGGCCACACTAATTCAGTCGTGGCCGGTAACCACCGCACTGTAGCTTAATTGAGGTTGGAGCACAAGCGGGACTATGGGAGGGGGATCTTCATCTTGTTTACGGATTCGGACTTTCTTCGCAGCATGAACATTAGAGTATGAGGAGTTTGGGAGAGTTCATATTAGGAATTTTTTTTGTTGCTAAAGAGAGAATTTCCAATTTGTTATCCTTTCAATAATCATAAAATACAGGGGGCAAAACTGCAATAACACAAATCTTCGAGGGCTACTAGTGCAAAACTATCACCCCTTCCCTGCAACGCAATCTAATTACAAAGGTCCGTCTTTTATGGTCTCTTGGAAACACTCTCTGTACTATTATGTACAGGTGATGACAAAGAAATGGAGGCAAGCTTGCTCCCTCTAACGTCTTCACTTACTCTAACACGGGCAGCTTTATTGCGTCCTCAAGTTTGCGTCTTTCACTTTAGGCCCAAACCCCTGACTCACGTTGGTTAGTCCTCTGCCACTCTCACATTTTCTCCTTGTTAAACACGTCGCAGTGAATGCTCCTACTTCTGCTAGATTTTTCAGTTTTTTATTCTTTTCCCTCTTCTCATCTTTGTAGTGTATGTAGTTTATGTTTTAATTAAAGTGGGGTTGTTTAGACTTGGCAGTTTTGCGGAGGAGCAAAGAATTGGAAGATGAACCACTGCTTGAAGGAATGCCACCCGAGTATTACGATGACGTACTCTATTCTCCTAGCTTTCCTTCTTTTCTTTTTCTAGTTTCTTTTATTACTGATTCGGGCTTATCATAATTGTAATGATTTCTCCCATTGGGATATAAATTTGTCATCTTTAATCGTATCATGTGTTATGTGGGTTTAGTTTCATCACTTAAGGAGTTTTGTTGAAATTAATGGTAGTGCTTGCTTGTTTTCAAGTTGATGTCCAAGACCTAATGAATATTTAGTAATCTTACACTCAACTATTGATGTAAGAAGAGTAGATATTGATAAATCTTTATGTGGGACGTGTATTTGAATATTAATTCTGGGATCTAAAAGTAAAGGTACTTGTGTACTGTTGCTTTCTAAATTTGGCGTTAACAATCTGCTGCTCAGGAATGGCAAGCTGAGCAACGAAGAAAGGATAAGGAGTTGCAACGGTTACGTCAACTGGAAGACGAAGAGGAAGAAAGAAAGATTGAAGAGTACCGTGAAATTGGCTTGCGATTAAAGGGGTATCCTGAAGAGGATGTTAGAAAAGCACGAAGATTGGTTTCAAGCTTCATCAGAGCAGCTGAAGAAGTGGAGGAGGTAATCAGGCATGAAACCAAGTTACTAATATTTTTTACTTACTGATTCAACTTTGAAAATTCAACTTGATATGATTTTCCCAAGTACTGTTGTCTTTCGTATATGATGATTATTCCTTGTTTTGGGTATCTTAATAACCTAGATGCTTCACTTGGTAGTTTGAGGTTGTTCGGCTGAGTACTTGTTTGGAAACCTGATTATAATGTACATGGGAAAATGCTTAGGAAGCTATGAGTTACCAGATGTAGAAATTGTTGTGTTTGCAGTTGGACAGCTATGGGGACAAACTATTCTTAGCCTTAACTATTTCTATTGTTATCATCATCTCCTTTTATAGAATGTTTGGGTCTAAGGGAAGTCAATCCATATTGTTCCCTTCCATTTTGAATTCTAATAACTTAGTTGATAACTTCTCTGCAGATTAATTTTTCAATTTTTTTCTGCAGAAAATTGAAGAAGCTGCTGACAAAGGGGAACTGACTGAACTAGTTCTAATGGTCATCTGGAATCGTCTTGATCTTGCTAGACGTGATGTAAGTAAAGTATAACATTTTCTTTTATAAAAATATATTAGGTCCTATTGAACTACACAATAGGAAGTAACACTTCCTTTTGTACCAATGTTCACTCCTGACCCTCCCCCAAGATTTTAACATGGGAACTGAAATAATACTATTTCCAATATTCCTGGGGTATTTTTCTATCCTCTCTCTTACGGTAATGATGTCCTCCGATTAATTATCAAGCATAGTTAACTTTTCAGGTGTAACATGTGAGTTGCCTTAGATGTCCTCCAACTAGATATCAATCATGTTTAGCTTTTCAAAGTGTAACATGTGAGTTGCCTTTGCAAATCATGCATTTATGAAGTTTATTAAACTTGATTGGCTTCTGTAGTAATTCCTTTTTTGTTATTCTCAAAGGAGAAGATTCTTCTTTTTAGCAAACATATGTAGGTATGAGCACTTATGCATATGTATATGTTCATATATGTCATGATACTAATATAATTATTCTGGGTTTTTCCAGGATGAAAAGGATGCTGTAAGAAGTCTTGATCTATTGTACAGAAGGGTTGAGGTATGCACTTTTCTTTTCACAAGCACCGGCGGGAAGTATTAGTGTAATGCAATGGAAAGCTACCTATGCTGAAGTGATATCAAATTTTTTTCTGATGGCTATTCTCTATGAAATTCCTTGTCTGTGTTTCCCTTTCTTTTACCACCGAGATAATGCATGAGCTTGGAGATTAATATCTTTTTTGTGAGAAATTCTTGTATGAGATGAGACCCCTTGAAGTTCAATGAATTACTCAAAGCATGTAGACCCAGCTGATCACAAAATTTCTTCACATAATAAAAGTGATTAGTTTTGCCTGAATGTTCACTAATATGTTAACACCACTTGTGGTATTTATATGCTTATGGCTTCTTTCAATTTCTTCTTTTCTTGACTGCCGTCCAAATTTGTGAGGAATTACATGATATGTTTCACTTACATTCCAGACAGAAATTCTGAAACGGGAGGCAAGTCCTGCCATGAGACTACTCAACGAACTTCTGAATTTGCACGAGGGGTTTGATGATGAAGGATGGTTGAAAGAATGCAAAAAGCGTATGATCGATGCCTTTCCACGAGAGGATCCATTTAGCATTCTTGTTCCACAAGGTTTTGACATTGATAAGGTACAGTTCATTCCATGCAGTATTCATGGCACCAAATTTTACCTCGAGTGAATATTGCTCACAAACAAGTTGTACCACAAACAATTATCGGGCCATTAGGATTGATCATCCTACATTAAATCAGTTCCATTGACAAAAATTCTCTTTTAATCAGCACCAAGGCCCACTGCGACCATCACTAGATGCTGATGATACTTTTCTGAGGGTAGATTTTGTTAGAGAAGTAGATTCTTTGCTCCAAGAAGTTCGAGAGGAAGAAAGTGAAGTACAGTATGGAGAAGGGCTAGATGCTGAATCCGTTGCGAGCAAGCTCAAACATCAAGAGAAGCAACGAACAATACGTCAAGTAGAAGCTCTACTAGATTTAGCCATCAATTTGAAATGGTAACCAGATATCTGGTTGCTTTTCATGTTGAAAGATACCTCTCGGCAGCTGAGCATTTGGATTATCTGTTACTGGTTTTGTTTTTTTTCTGAGAGGACCAGAGATCCAAGAACTAGCTACAGAAAACTTGTGTATTATCACCCGCGCTGACAATATGGCTTTTGTGTTGGGAGGGTTGTTTTATATTAGAAAATATACAGTTCCAGAAGTGCTTTATGTACGAGTACTTAGTTTGCAAGTATAATTGTTTGGTGGCCTTCTATTCTGTGAATTCATGTTTATCTTTAACGTAGCACTTGGGGCTGACTTGTTTCAGTTTTCCGTAAGTTGCGTAGTTTTGAAGATTAAAAGAGAAAATATGGGGTATTTTGTACTTGAATTTACCTTTTTCTGCTTCGGCTGCAACCACTTCAGCCCATATGTATTCAGTGCCATTAGACAGCATACTGGTAGGCGGACGCTGTGAGTGGGGATACAGTATTCTCCACAATTGAAGCGGAGACAATACATGGAAAAAGGAAAATTGCGTTGAGCAACTCGTATCATTATGACTTATGATACGAGTTCTTGTTCTCATCAAAATGATGTTAATATCACAATAAATACATTCGAACTTCAGGAACAGTTGAAGTTCAACCAAATTCAAGGTTTTCTCTTTTCAGTTCTTGGAAGTTTTTAAGCTTTTTTTCTAATTCACATGAAGAGATTAGGGTTAGCTAAAATAATTGACTTGGAAATCAAACGCAAGAAATATGAGTAATCAACTAATAAATCACTTTATTGAAGCGAAGTAGTAGCCAAATCTAGAGTGATAGATTTACATCCTTATCAGTGTTCATATCTCGTACTAAAATTATTTGACAAAGAAGGGTTCCGAGTACCAACTGCACAGTCCTTGTAATAACAAAATGATGTAACGAAGAGGTTTTCAATGATCAGAACTGCTGGCTTCAAATAGAGTGCAGCTGTAAGATTTCATTTCGTAAGTATACAAGCCTGTCATCTGCTCAACTACAGGCACACCGTCATCTGTAAAGAATCCTGGGTATGGGAGAGCTGTGTCAACCAAAAGGCGCCATTCCATTGCTTCAGGACATGGTGGTAGAACGACAATCTCTGAACGACCTGAGGCATTTATGGCAATGAATAGATCGCCCTTCGGACGGAAAGATTCAGAACTTGATGGCTGCTCCTCTGCTTCATCAGCCTTCAATGTCAAGGCCAGGAATTTGCATGAAGGGTCTTCCCATTTTGGTGGAGACTGATCACTTCCATTCCAGTTGATTTTTTCTTCTTTTAGGAAGTCCCTCTTCTGAAGGAGGTCACTTCTCCTTACTCTCAAGGAACTTAAAAATGAAATGTACTCTGTGGTTTGAATGCAAAAACTTGTTGACAGTGCACTCCAATCAAATGATTTTCTGCCCGTATGTGAGGTGGAACCACCAGAAGATTGGCCACACTCATCTCCCATGTTAAGAACAGGAACACCCAGAGACACATACAGAACAAAGAGATAGTTACGAATCTGTTTAAGTCGCCTTTCAAGGACCAAAGTTTTTTTTGTAGGACCTTCTTCCCCGCAATTCCAACTTAATTCTGAAGCCAGTTCACCATCACTGAAGCTGACCAAGTCTACAAGAGGAAGTCCAAAGTTACTTGCTATAAAATTGAACGAGAAAGCTGGGCCCCGTCCACTTGAAAAGATATCCCCACTTCCACAAAGCCGTGTAGCAAGGTCACTTAGAAGACCCTCACCTCTCAGAAATTTTCTTACATCATGACAAAATTTTGCATTTATCTCCGACCATCTCTTCCAATGGGGAAAGCGGGTTTCCTTTGGCAACCTGTCCCATGGATCCCAACAATCTGCAATGATCTTGGTTTTTGAAAGCAGCGGATCAAAGGATATTGCTTCAATCAAGGGAGGGCGAGGCAAGAATTCACCTCCACAGCCAGTCAGTAGAGATGAAGCATTAATAAAGCAGAAACCATCAATGTGAAACTCTGTTACCCAGTATCGAAGACTATCCAAAATCAGACTCTGGACAACAGGATAATTGCAATTCAAAGCATTTCTTGATTCTATTTTGTCAACTCTACTGGCAAAATAATAGGATAAGTCATCAATTCCTTGCAATGCCCCACTTTCAGCAGTGTGGGTGAAAACAACTTCTAGTAAAACCTCTATTCCATTGGCATGCAACTTCCTCACCATTTCCTTCATTGAGCCAATTGCAGATATTGAACCACCGGAAGGCCCATATAGATTTGCTGGTGAGAAAAAATGACAGGGAAAATATGGACCTTGTTTTTCATCAAATGGAAATATTGGCTCTAAGAGAACTGCATTTACACCAAGACTTTTAAAATGGCTCAACTTCTCACTCAAACCAGTAAAGGTCCCAGCAATATCACTGTATAACTGACTGGACTTGTGTTTAGTGAAACGCATCACATTCAGCCGATAAACAATAAGTTTCTCCATGGCCAAGTTGGGTCGAACATCACCACTCCAGTCAAAAGTAGGTTCCTTGCATAATCGTCCAAGGTACTTAGGCAAAAAACTGGACCTGTGATCTGCTGAGACATTTACGATAACTTTAGCATAAGGATCCAAAACAACAAGCTCTGCATCTGTATTTTCAGTGTTTCCCTGGAGAGTAGACTCCTTCAATCGATAACCATAGTTCACAAAATTCGATGCACCTTCCAATGAGGCATGCCATACATCACCAGTGCGATTGACATATGGATCTAGATCGAGCTCTAATGCAGAAGCATCAGCCATTGAGTCACCGTACAAGCATAGAACAACTCTTTCAGCATGTCTTGAAAAAAATGCAAAATTCATTGAACCATCCACGGAAAAGGAAAGACCCAGAGGAATTGGATTACCGCGATCAAAACCAACAGGCACACAAAAGTTTTCCCTTCGGTGACTCCTGATTTCTGAGCCAATCAATTCAGTATTTAACATAGATTTAAGTAGAAATGATAAGTAAAAGGGAGTTTGTTTTGCCTCAAACTCCAATTCAACTACAAATTTGCTGGATGAGTGCCGTATGAGTGGGGTATCCATGCTCCTAACTTCTGAGACTGATTGCTGAGAATCCAGAGGCATGAAACATGATGAATCAGAACTGTATATGCCCCAAGTCATTATAAGACTACTGTCACTTGCATCAAGCTCTGCGGATGAAACCTCAACATACACTGCATATTTCATATTTTCCTTTCTAACAGAAACTTTAACAGGATCACCCTTTTCCGTTCTAAATAGAAAAGCTGACACTTTTTTTCGTTTTCCAACTTCACTGATAGTACTAGTTACCTGTTCAGTTTGATGCACAGATATTCGAGATGTAGCAGATATTCTTGAATTAAGATATGGGTGTTGATTTTTTGTTGCATTACGTACATCACTCGGTAACAGCTTCTTTTGTAAATCATTTCTCCCAAGATCTATTGTCACTCGGCTACCCAAAACATAATGTCTGGCTAGCGTCAATTTAGAAGAATCCATAGCGATGCAATTATAGTAACATGGCCTTATTGCAAGTAAAGACGGACGAGTTGCCATCTCAATTAGTAAAGGCGGGTAATCCAAGTCCAAAAAGGGAACAAAAGAGGAGAGTTCTACTATTGACTCAACACTTGCTGGGAAACAACAGTTACTTCACCAATATAGATCACCAAAGAAAGATGATATATTTTTCTTGGCATTTCGAGTAGCCGTAAAATTCAATCCCCAAACGCAATAACAAATCCAACTAATTCGTCCACTGAAAATCGTAGACAAATGTAGGCTCAAACTCATTAGGAATAATCTACTAGTCCCCAAAGGGTCATTTACTTCAGCAATGGCATCGTCAAGGGAAAGAACAACCAAGGTACACCTGTCACATAGAAAAAATTAAAATAAAGAGGGAAAAAGGAAAATATGTTCCTTACCACCGCCATGATCACAGCCTATAACTGTATAACACGATCATCATAGAACTTCGCTCTATACTATCAAAGCATCTTTCCTTTCACGACCCTCTACTGAAAGCAAGAAACTTGCTTGAACCAAACCTCTAACAATGCCCAATCCATAGCAAAAGGAAATGGAAATAAACAAATATGAAAGCTCCAAAATGAAGATGAATAGCAGATGCCAATTATACAAAAAGAACTGAAAATGGAGAAGAATAAGAACTTACATGAAATGACTGGTACATTATTAGAGAGAGAATGAGGAAGTAGAAGAGCGGTGGGAGACTGGGAGTGGAAGCTACGAGACAGAGTGGGAGTGGGAGTGGAAGCTACGAGACAGAGTACGTGTGGGTGTTGTCTGGACGTTCAAGGACCGCACATCTCAGGTACGCTATTCAACTTAGTCTTGAGAGCGCCAAGAGAGTCACGATTCAAGTGCTCAAAAATCAAAACGACACTCATTAAATAATTAGAGATCACAGTAGATCGGATGAAGGCCCGCTCGATCGGACAACACAGCTTCTGCCCACGTCCAGCTTGAGCCCTGATCGGGTTTGAGATGATCGGATTCAAGCCTGACTAGGTCCTGCCCTACTAAATTTGACTTGACTTTATTTTTAGTGTTTAAATTAAAAATTAAAAACGACGCTACTTTTTTTAAAATAAAGTCATTTTTTATAAACTTAGATTTGGGCCTCGTAGTTTGAGGTCTAATTATTTAAAAAACAGGCTCAAGACTTACATGGCCTGCTAACCTCAAGTTGAATTAGGACAAGTCAAGCCGATGTGGGCCAAGACCCAAATGACATCCCTATAAATATTTATTTTTTAAATAAATATTTAAATTTTGTGATAATTTATATTTTTTTAATATGACTCACAATAATTTATATAAAATAAATTAATTCATTTTCTGTATATGATATTGCAAAATAATTGGATAATTTTGAAGTTTAAAGTCTAAAATTTTCTTTTGACTAATAATAATTTACTTGTATCATATTAATTCATTTGCTATTTATTATGATTAGTGAAGTTTAAAACAAAGATTTTCAAGACACTTCTTTGTCTTTTGCTCGCCTCCACGTGGCGACATACGATTGATGCTTTCCTTTTAAACTTAAATTAAAAGTTATTTGACGTTGAATGCATACAAATTTAAGGATAAAATTAGGAAATCTTTTTAAAAAATCTCTAATCTGTCAAATTTTTGAAAAAAATTCTAATTTTTAGTTTTCTATAAAATTAGTTA
>JANITX010000004.1:17808366-17830522 GCA_027564395.1 Erythroxylum ulei
AACCATTAAACCATTTAATGATAAGATCATTACTCCATTTAATGATGATAAAGCATGATAAAAATCATCTTAAATTTCGCAATTCAATGCTAAATGTGCAGTTGCACATTTAGCTATAAAAAACCTAAATATGCCCTTCTTTTTTGTTTAATAATTTTTTTTCAATTTAATTAATCAAATCAAAACAAAGTCAAGCCCAATATTAAAAGTTCATTTGGACTTCTAATTAACAATTAATTAAAATAAGCCCAAAATTCAATCATAGGCTTGAAAACCTCTATTTATATTTCTTACTTTACTTGATAACCTTCCTATAATCCAAGTGGGGAATCTAATTGGACTTATATAATTCAATTTCCAATAAGCCCGGAATTAATTTAATTTCATTAGAATTAATTCCAGCGTATTAACCAAATGTCATTCCACTAAAGACAATTAGTTGAACTCTTGAATTACTAAATATTATGAGAATATATGTTTCAAATTAGATGTCCAATTGCATACTTTATTATGAACCATATAATAGCCATCTATATAATAAAGGGTAAAATTACCATTTTGCCCTTATGTTGGTTTTTCCTTCTAGATATCTTGTTTAATCACCAAACTACTGGCGCTAGTTTAATCACCAATCTCTGTAAAACTTCTAGAAGTGATAAGATCACTATAAACTCTTTATTTAAGTGAATGTTCCCTAACACATGTTTCAATTAATAATTCCAATATGCAGACACTAGACTGAGACCCTATAAAAATCCATTCCAATCATATCAAGAATTATAATGAAACACATATGAGTTCACCACTCATCAAGATTGTGGTTTGTAATAAAAGAATGCTAAGTTGTATGTTTTAAGATTAAAGTAACGACCTACTTTATTCTTTAAAACATATGTGATTTCAAATTCATTTAATATTGTCATTATCGATAGTCAACTACTATCATGATATGAAACTCATCATTCCCTTAAAGTAAACTCCTTTACTTGCATGGAGATAAATCGCAATACTACAGTCTAAACTATAATCAAGCGAACAACTTGATTATTCAACTGTGAATCAATTATTTTAGATTCTAATAATATAAATGTTTCCCGTACATCTCCGTGTATATGTATATTACTTATAAAAGAAACTTGGTACCTTATGACTAGATATATAATGCTCATACAAATAAAACTAAACTCTTTTGTTTTATTAATAATAAATATATTCATTACAAACGTAAATGGAAGAAGATTAAGTTATATGTAAATACATTTGCTTTCTAGGGCACTATATTTAGATAACTCCAACAGGGAGTAGGCGAGGTTTTGGTGGAGGAAGATACTACATCCATGGAGGAAGGTGATGATGCTACTGAATCTGAAACTGGCAGAATGAATTCGTCATCTTCGGAAGAGAAGCAAGAGAAAGATAGCAGTGCAATGAAGGTGTTTGTTGAAATGCCTAACTTACAAAAAATAGGTACACATGAGGTGGTGGAGGAGTAATCAAACCCTTCAAAACCATCATTAGTTAGCATGTTCAAGAATAATTGTGAGTTGAAGCAAGGGATTCAATTGGAATTTGTGGAGGTTGGTGATAAAGTGACTGTGGATCTTAATGATATCGTACCTATTGAGAAAGAGTGGGGGGTTTTTTCCCTATGGGTTACTTTACGGGTAGATTCCTGGGGTTGAAAGCGATAGAGGGATTGATAACTAAATGGAATGTCAAGTGTAAAATAGTTCCACATGATCAAGGGTGGATCATTTTCTAGTTGGAAAATGATGAAGATCGTAACAATGTGCTTGCGGGAGGACCATACATAGTGTTTGGAAAAACATTATTGCTAAAACAGCTACCACATGGATTTTCCTTTGATTGTAAGGAATTTATGATGGTACCAATTTGGGTGCAATTGCCAAATGTAACTCTTGAATTATGGAATGCAAAGGGATTGGGAAAATTGGGATCACGTGTAGGAAAACCAATATGAATGGACAAAGTCACAAGTATGAAATCCTGGATCGGTTTTACGAGAATCCTCGTAGAACTCGATGTATCAAAAAGACCTGTGACTTCGTTTGAAGTTGAATTACTAGTGGGAATATGCTATTTGCAGAAAGCGGTGTATGAGACCTTTCCATGCTATTTCTACTTTTGCAAAAAATTTAGACATAATCCCTTTAATTGTATGGCTATTTCAAAGGAAATGAGGAAGAAAATGAAGAATGATAGAAATGAGAGTTACAAGCGAGGGGTGAACATGGAGGAAAGGTAGGCCGTTAGGCTAGAAAAAGTAGTGGAGGATGTAACAGGGTGGGCCTAGCGACACATGCAAATAGGTGATGCTAGACCAAGCTCTAGAGGGAAACAAGGGCAATCGAAAGAGGGTGAGATGCTCCCAAACATAGTTGACGTAGCATTGCAGAAGCTGTTGGGACAATAGTGCAGGCAAGTGGGAGAAACATTACAGAGCGCTTCGGCACAAGTGAGGTAACAACACAGCCCACTACTGGCAAATCACATATCTACAATGTAGCCTCTCAAGGCAGTTAGAAAAAGGTAAATGAACAAGAGGGGGATGTGGCTAAGGACAAGTAATGGCAAACGATGAGCAATCGTAGGTGTGGAAAATAATAAAGGTAAAGAAAGTATGATATTTACTAACAATCTTTTGAAGCAAGAGATTGGTTTTGTTAATCATGTTATACAGGATCAAGGTGTGGTTATTCGAGAAAATACCCATGGAAAAAAATAGGGATAGTGATAAAAGGCTTGGAGGAAAACAATCCTCCATAGGAGATAAATGAGGATCTTATATTGTAATGTCCGAGGTTTTAATAAGGCGTCGAGAAAAAAATGTGTTGTTGATCTTCTTAGATAACACGACTCTCATTTTTGTTGTGTTATTGAAACAAAATTGTCATTGGATAAACTAAACTTAGCTATAAAGAATAAGTTCCCGGGGTGGAACCATTTTCACAATTTTGATACTATAGTTAGGGGGAGGATGATCATTATGTGGAATTCTTTATTTGTTCGGTGTGATATGATCGATGTTAGAGAACAACATATACATTTTCGTATTCAATGCCTTGTATCTTAGACTGTATTTTTTATCTCAACAATTGTTGATAGATTGTATAGTGTCACTAAAAGGAGAGAGTTATGGCAACAATTGATGGGTTATGAAGAGGCCGTGACTTTTTCATGGGCCATCATGGGAGATTTCAACTGTGTTTGGTTGGCAAGTGAGAGACTTGGTTGTAAACCACCATCAGCTTAATTGCTTAAGGATTTACTTGACTTGCGGATGACACTTAGGTTAGAGGATGTACCTTCTAAGGGGGAATTCTTCACTTGTTATAAAACTAATCTTTGGGCTAAGCTTGATCAAGTTTTTATTAATCAGAATTAGGGGAATACTAGTTTATTTTGTAATGTAAAGTCCTTGGATATGACCACAAAATCTGATCATTGTCTGATTGTGGTGGATTTCATTTAGCCTACTTACAGAGGTACTAAGCCTTATAACTTTTTTAATAAATGGATTGCTTACCTAAACTTTGAGACTATCATTACTAGTAGTTGGGATAAAGGTGTTGATGGGTGTGCTCAATATATTTTATGCTCGAAGTTGAAATCTCTTAAGTATCCTTTGAAGCTACTTGACTTCAATGTTTTTGGCCATATTTCTTCGAGAGCTAAGGATGCTAAGGTAAGCTTTAAATTTGCCTATAAGGCTTCCCTTAACAATCCTATAGATTTGGGTCTTATGGAGCTTGTGAAAAAGAAGAGAAAAGAGGAAAATTTTTTGTTGGAATTGGAGAAGCATTTCTACTAACAAAAAGCAAAGTGTAATCATATTATAGAATCCAATAGGTGTACAAGATACTTTCATGTAGTGGCAAAGAGAAAGGTATTCAAAAAATCTATTTCTCATATTATTAGAGAAGATGGCACTCCAACTAATTCGATTGAAGAAGTTGTTGCCCATTTGGTGGATTTCTATAAAAGTTTATTTGGCACCACGATTACTTCTAACAGAATAGAAAGGAAAGTACTATTAAATGGGTTGAAATTTGATGTTTCTACTTGTGAGGCTTTGGCTGCTCTGGTTTTGGAGGATGAACTCAAAAAGGCACTTTTTGACACTAGGGATGATAAAGTACTAGGTCTGGATGGCTTTACATCAACTTTCTTCAAGAAGCAATGGCATATTGTGAGAAGGGACTTTGTTGTAACAAAAAAAGGGTTCTTTGAAAATGGTAAACTTCTTAAGCAAATAAATCATACCATCATTACATTAATGCCCAAATCCAAAAATAACCCAAAGGTGAAGGATTTTAGGCCTACTGATTGCACAAATGTTACATGCAAGGTGATTACGAAAATATTGGCTAAAAGAATTGCCCCTTTACTTGGATCTTTGGTTGATCCGGCCCAAGCTGCTTTGTCTCAGGAAGAACTATGGTGGATGATGTCTTTTTAGCACAGGAATTAGTTAGAGGTTACACCAGGAAGAGAATTTCTCTAAGATGCATGATCAAGCTAGACATTACTAAAGTGTACGATACTATTTCTTGGACCTTTCTTGAGGATATGTTGATTGGATTAGGATTCCCATTACAATTTGTGGGAGGGATTATGGAGTGTGTCACTACGGCATCATTCTCCATATCCATTAATGGGGTCATACATGGTATGTTCAGAGGACAATGAGGTTTGAGACAACGTGATCCCATGTCCGCTACTTTATTCATTATGCCTTTGTAGTACCTTTCTAGGTTACCAAAGATGAGAACCATAAATTCTCATTTTAACTATCACCCAAAGTGTAATAAACTTGGTATTACGCACATTGCCTTTGCTAATGATCTTATGTTTTACTCGAGAGGGGATTTTATGTCTATTAAAATTCTTATGGATGTTCTTAGAGATTTGGAAAGGGTTTCAAGGTTGAAGGTTAACCCTTCCAAATCTAATATGTATCTCGCAGGAGTATATGGTAGAGACTGGGAGGATATTATGGAATTGGCTAATTTTCTAATAGGAGCATTTCCAGTTCATTATTTGGGCATTCCATTGGCTTCGTTGAAAGTTTCAGTGGCCTAATTTTCTTCTCTAATCAAGACTATTGAGGGATATATTAATAATTGGAATTCTAAAATGCTCTCTTATGGTGGACGTGTTAAGTTGATTAGGGTGGTAATACAAGGTGTAGAATCATTTTGGCTCCAAGCATTTCCAATACTTATTACCATCTTGAACAAAATCACCGTTATTTGCAGGTTGTTCTTGTGGGGAGGGAAACATTATAAAGTTGTCTGGGAGGATATTTGTTTGCCAAGGGAAGAAGGTGGCTTGGGTTTAAAAAATTGTAGAGTTTGGAATGTTGCACTATTATCAAAACTTTTGAATATTCTGTTGGAATTACGAAAATATAATGCCCTGGAAAGCAAGTGTATTTACATATAACTTAATCTTCCTCCAGTTACTTTTGTAATGAAAATATTTATTATTAATAAAACAAAAGATTTTGGTTTTATTTGAATGAGCATTATATAACTAGTCATAAGGTACCAAAATTCTTTTGCTAGTAATATACATATACATGGAGATGTATAGAAAACATGTATATTATTAGAATCTAAATTAGTTGATTCACAGTTGAATAATTAAGTTGATCGCTTGATTATGGTTTAGACTGTAGTGCTGCGATTTATCTCCATGCAAGTAAAGGAGTTTACTTTAAGAGAAGGATGAGTTTCATATGATGATAGTAGTTGACTATCGATAATGGCATTATTAAATGAACCTAGAATCACGTATGTTTTCAAAGAATAAAGTAGGCTATTACTTTAATCTTAAAACATACACTTTAGCATTCGTTTATTATGGGCCACAATCTTGATAAGTGGTGAACTCATATCTGTTTCATTATAATTTTTTATATGACCAGAATGGATTTTTATAGAGTATCAATCCAGTGTTTGCATTTTGAAACTATTAACTGAAACATGTATCAAGGAACATTCACTTAAATAAAGAATTTATAGTGATATCATCACTTCTAGATGTTTTACAAAGATTGGTGATTAAAACGGTGCCAGTAGTTTGATGGAATAGCAACCCATCAAGTCTTAACACCAAGATGAGATCTTGTGTGTTCATCACCATATAGAGTAAAACGGGAGATCAAGAAGGAAAAACCAACTTAAGGGCAAAATAGTAATTTTACCCTTTATTGTGCAGATGACTATAATATGGTTCATAAGAAAGAAGAAAGGACCGAATTAGATTCTTAATAATAATACCGAAACAATTTAATTAAGAGTTAATTAAATTGGGTTTTAAAGCCTATAATTGAATGTTGGGCTTACACTAATTAATTGTCAATTAGAAGCCCAAATGGACATTTAATATTAAGCTGGATTTTGGTTTGATTTGATTAATTAGATTAATTAAATTAAAACAAAGTTATTAAAGATAAAAGGAGGGCAAATTTTGGTTTTATAGTTAAATGGGCAGCTGCACATTTAACATTGAATTGCTAAATTTAAGGTGGTTTTTATCATACTTCATCATCATTCAATGGAGTAATGATCTTATCATTAAATGGTTTAATAGTTGTCTTTTAATGATGACATGTAACTTTTTAGCATTCATTTGATTCAAAAAGGACGAGGTGCATTTGATGTACTCTCTCCCTTCTTTCATCTCATAACCGAAAATGAGAGGGTCTCATTTAGGTTATTATTCTTTCTATATAGCCATCTTAAACAAATGAGAGTGTCTCATTTATTGGCTTCTTTAATTTTGATTAAAGAATGAAGTGATGCATTGGATGCACATCACTTCTTTTTTTCATCTTTAACTGAAATTGAGAGAAAAAGAAGAAGGTGTTGTTGCATTTCTGACTCACTCTCTCCTCTTTTGTGTGAACTCCCTGAAATTAGTAATGAGAAAAGTCTCATTTTTGGTTTCTTTCAACTAAGGAAAATTGCTTCAATATGTCTTCTCGTTTCCCACCAAAGGATCTTGTTAACCAAGTTGTCCCCGGAGAACAATTGGTAGATCAGATTGGTCGAGGAAAAAATAACAAGGAGAGGATACAAAAACGAGGAGTCAAAGCTGTAGCAAGGAGTCGGTATAATTTCCATCTTGTTCTTTTATTAGTTATTTTCTTTATACTGTATCATGTACGGTTTAAACATGTTGATTTGGTTATTATGCTTCCACTGCCTTTAGATATCGGAAATAGTTTTGAAATCTACCATTTTAGCCAAATCTATTATGCTTTTGTTTTCAATCCAACAATTGGTATCATAGCCATTTTATTATGCATGATTTCGGTTCCTATATGTGATGCATGGGTTGGCAATTAAATTTTTCATGTAGCATATTTTTATGTGATAGAAATATATGTGGTGTATGTTTTGCTCTTTTGGTTGTCTATAGAATATAGTGTTACCTTGTTAGTTTTCTTCGTTTGGTTTGTAACAAGAAGGGTGGCCTATCATCGTCATGTTTCCTCCTTGTATTCATTTTTTGTTTCATTTGATTTTGTAATGTATAAATTTCTGTAATGATGAAGATCAAGCAACCATAGATCAAAGAAAAGAATAGGTAATGGTTTCGGTGTATCCTTTGGAGTGATGGCAGTTTCAGTTTTTATGAAAAACAAGTGCTGGAATTTTTGTTTTCAGATAAGTTTCGGATTTATGACAAACAAGTGCTAGAATTTTTGTTTTCATGTTAACAAAATTTGGTTTTATAAAAAACAAAAAATTTTGTAAAATAAATGCCATTACACACTTTTTACTAAATAGGTCAGGTCATGTGAGCAAAGAGTTTGAAGAGGAAATTCCAAGTCCAAGAAATTTTTGGGCCTAAAAGCCTTGTAATTTTATTTATGTGTTAAGTCAAGAGGACTTCACATCTATTAATTTTGATGATAATCAGCTAATAATACTCTTAGAATGTATGAATTGTTTTGACAAGTTTGTTAACTGTGTAGAAAAATGTAAGTAACACTTAGTCAAATCCAGAAAATGTGCTGTTAACAACAGACAATATATCTACAACAGACGATACGTCAACAACAGATGATATATCTACAATAGACGAAGCGCAACACTAGACGAAGCGCAATACCGGATGAAATGCAACACCAAACAAAGCGCAATATAAGACGAAACGTGATAACAGAAGAAGTATTATTGCAGACGATACAAAAGGAAGATATTCTAGAACATCAATCAGTTAGTTAGTTGGAGTTAGTTACAGAACTCAACTAACAATGGTTTCTAGAAGATTCAAGAAACAGTTTCTCAAGAAGGCAGTTAGAGACATAGGCTATAAATACTAGTTCTAATCGAAGACTAAATAACGTTTTTACAAGAGAGAAATTTTGATTTTACAATACTTAGAGAAATTATGTATTCAAACTGCAGAAGAAGAGAGTGAATACATCTGTAACGTGAAGCTCAAAAATATCTTTCCTAGAGAGAAAAAGAAAGGCTAGAGCTTGGGGAGGCTAAGATAGCAGATAAAGAATACTTTCTGAGAGAGACCTGAAGAGGTTCTACAAGTGTAAAAAGAATACTTGTAAAGTTAAAGAGTAGTGAAATCTCAGACAAACTCTGAGGACTAAACATAGCTCAAGGTTTGGGGTGAACCAATATAAAATCATGGCGTCTATTCTCTAACCTTTATCTTTTAGTTTTCTTGTTGTTAAACGAGTAGATAATATTACCTTTGATTGCATTCCTTATCAACTTTAGTAAAGTGCTTTTGCGAATATCTGAATTTTGTAAAGAAATTCAAGAAATCTCAAAAGATTAATATTTTTGAAAAGACTACACAATTCAAGCCCCTTCTTGTGTTTTCTACATAGTGTATGTGATTTCTAAATTAACAAGTGATTTACTTCATTATGTTCTAGGATGGACAATCAAAAGTAGGTTATTTATTCATGAGATGAATGAATGGATGGATGGATGCTAATAATATGCGATATTATGTGAAAGTACGCCATTTAGAATAATTGCTAACCCTAGACTTTGCTATGCATTAATTATTTATGAGATATATAATTAAACAATATAGGATAGATAATCAATTACATCTGGACATGATCGTATTTATTAAAACTTTAAGACCAAAATGACTGAGTGAGAAAAGATGCTCGTGTGAGAGTCCACGGTCTCTATGTGATGGCCCATTTTCATGCAGTGAAGTGATACTCCCCACCGGAGGATATGAATCCTAGATCTGGCATGGTTTGCGTCTCCTAAAGGATAAGTCCACTCAATGGTAGCAAAACCTCCCACCGATGCATGGTTTGCAAGTACCTTTAGTGGATGAATCAAATGATGTTAGCCCCTGAATTTTTTTATTAAGCATGATTAGATTTTTGGGGTCTTGTAAGATTTATATAGGTTGGAATTAATTAGCACGTTAATAGTAATGAGATTATCTGACATGGTATAGTGAATTAAGTTAAAGTGATAAGCTGCATAAAGGAGCACTATGGGAAGATCACTTAAGCATTTAAGTTGTAAGGCTAATAAGTTAGGGTAAGTTGAACTTTTTGCAAGCATTAAAGGTGTAAAAGAGAAGAAAATGGGGTGTCTTACATGTGGAAGAGAGAGAAACATGAAATTGAAGAAAGAAGGGATAGAGTTTCGTGAGTTTAGGGAAGGAAAGAAGAGTAAGCTAGGTTTTGATTTTTCCTAACCTTCAAGAGGGGTTTTGAGAGTGATCAAGAAGGGAAAAAGAAAGAGGAAGATTAGAGCTTTCATTAGAGTCAAGAAAATCATTGTTTGGTGAAGATTTAAGGGAAGTGGGCTTTAATCTTTTGGAGTTTTGAAAGGTTTTTGGTTCAAAGAGCTTAGGAAAGGTATGGGTATGTGTATTCTAGGATCAATTTCGTGCATGTGGGTTTTTGGATTTTTCAATTTGAATCCTTTTGATTTGGGGTTTTGTCACTGTTCAAGGAAATCAAGAAGGACAAGAGGAGAGGCATTTTTGAACTAGCCATAATCAAGGACTTCAAGGTGGGTTACATTTTTATGATTTAGTAATAAGCCATTCATGTCTCTTTCAAGAGGTGAAAATAAATGAGTTTCAACTACTTCTAAATGTGCATTTATTGTTCTTTGAATGCTTTGAAAATGTGCTGCATATTGTGCATTATGAAAATGATTTTTTTTAAAGGTATCAAGTTTGAGAAATCAAGTTTTAGAAATGTGCCATTTTGGGCAACAAGTTTACAAGTCATGAAATACATGTTATATGGGTTTGTGGTGGTCCCCTAAGTTAAGTCAAGTGCACTTTGACAAAAGGCTTCTCCCGCCTGCCCGCTAGTGGCATGGAGATCCTTCATGGACTCCCATAAGTTCACAGCTGCGCAAGACCATTATGTGGAAATGCGTAGTACGTTCTGTTTTGGATCCACCCGAACCAATTTGATGTGCCATTATGTTAGTGATATGTGGAAATAGTGATGTACTCATGTTATGCATTCATGTGAGATTTAAAATGAAAATGATTTTTGCAATGATTTTGCTTGTTACCGATTGTAAAATTGTTACCCACGGGCTTCAAGCTCACCCCCACTTTCCTCCCCACAAACAGGTGAAGAGCAAGAGATTGAGTAGTCAAGGGCCAAGGGCATCACTCCACTTTTGAAATGATATTGTATTTTAAGCTACACTTGAAGCCAAGGCTTTAGTTGCATTTTGAGTTGTTCATTGTTCAAGTATCTTTTGTATTTGAGATTTTCGAAACATTGATGTTTTGAGGCTTGAAATGCCCACTAAAGCTTTGTAAAAACTATGATCTTTTGATGCTACTGATATATGAATTTGCTTTCTTTCATGATTCGCAAGGTTTCATAAAGAAAAAAAAATGTGTAATGACTTTAAGGAGATTTCTGGGTTGTTTTGGGAGGATTTTGGCAAAATTGTCTTCTAGAGAGTTGTAGATCTTTCTTTTATCTTTCCAACGGTATATAGCATGAAAATTTTAGACATCTGAGCTGAAAGTTATGCCCTTTTGATTGATTCAGCCTTAGACTTCGTCTCAGTTTGACTTTTTGCGTCTCACTTTGACCGTCTCAGTTTGAATTTTTGCATCTCACTTTGACCATTTTATTTTGATTTTTTGCGTCTCAGTTTGACGGTCTCAGTTTGACTTTTTGTGTCTCACTTTGTCCGTCTCAGTTTGACTTTTTGCGTCTCACTTTGACCATCTCAGTTACTATTCATCGTCACATTCTGATCCATTTTCTACCCTTAAGACGTTGGAATTGGTCTATGAGGTCTGAATGAAAGTTGTAGATCTTGAAGTCTTCTTTCCAACCACATAAAGAAAACTTTAATTTGATGTCGGTAGGGAAAGTTATGGAGATTTTTCCAATCTGTATCGTCTGATGACGTCATCATCGTCTCAAAATGACGTCATCCATCGTCTGATCCATTTTCTACCCTTCAAACGTTGAAATTGGTCTTTCAGGTCTTCATAAAAGTTGTATATCTTGAAGTCCCCTTTCGAACCATATAAATAATACCTTAATTCGATGTCGGTAGGGAAAGCTATGGAGATTTTCCCAATCTGTATTGTATGATGACGTCATCATCATCTCAAAATGACGTCATCCATCATCTGATCCATTTTCTACCCTTCAAACGTTGGAATTGGTCTTTGATGTCTTCATGAAAGTTGTAGATCTAGAAGTCCTCTTTCCAAAAATGTAAAGAACACCTTAATCGGATGTCCGTACGGAAAGTTATGGAGAGTTTCCCAATCTATATCGTCTAATGATGTTATCATCATCTCTAAATAACATCATCCATCGCCTGATCCATTTTCTACCCTTCAAACATTGGAATTGGTCTGTGAGGTTTTCATGAAAGTTGTAGACCTTGAAGTCCTCTTTCAAACAAGCTAAAAATTAAGTTTATCGGTCATCTGTAGCAAAAGTTATGGCATTTATGCCAAGATAGGTACAATTTGATTGATGGTATAAGCATGTTCAATTTCTTCGGGTATAACTTCCTCATCTGACCCCCTAATGAAGTAATTCTTGAAGCAATAGATTCCTAACTTCTACTATTGTCTCTCCATGAAAATTTATGTCTTTTGGAGTGTTTTTGGGAAATGTTGATTTTGACCCTATAGGGTAATAAGCTCAAGGTTTAGGACTCCGGATGTTGGACTCCAGAAACGGGGTTCCAACAATATCGACGCCAACGACCCGGGTTAAGTATTATTTTAATTATTTTGTTGTTTCTTTCTCTCATCAGGAATTGATTGTGTTATCTGATTTTAACTAATTTGGGTTTTATGTATGGATAATCGGATTTTCGTTATTATTCGGTTATTTGTGTATGAACCTATTGGGTATTGTGATTAATGATTTTAATGCGTTCATTGAATTGTTAATTTCGAACCCATTGCTAGAATTTCAATATAATCCGTAATTGTTGTATTGAAATTCACGTGTAGCGACTAATGATTCGTAATCATTAGGGATAACATGACCTAGGTTAAATGACGCATCGTATGTGGTTATTACCTTGATTAATTGGTTTTCCTAATTCGTAATGCTACCGCCTAATTAAATATAGAGATTGTATCCTAGGTTATTCGGTGGTTAGGTTTAATCATCGATCGTATCTTGATTAGACAAAACCTAAGGGAAGACTTGGTTTAATTTTTAACCCACGATTAATAATTGCTAGGAGAGATTAAAGAACAACAAATTAATAAAATATGCTTAATTAGGATGTAGGCCGAGATTGAACCGAAGAACCGAGTCCCTACTGAATTCTCCATTTTTATCATTTTCTGCATGTTTTCTTTAATTTGTTTTTATTAGTTAGTTTTATTTTATTTTTCTTTTTCCAAAAATCCAAAGCCCCCCATTAGTGTAAACACCGATTAATTTCATTTCATAGACTTTATACGCACTCTCTATGAGATCGACCTAGACTCGCCACTCTACAGTAGTAGTTTAGTTATTTTAATTTTGACTAGCGTAACAACGCGCGGTCATGTTCCTATATCACAATAGAAAATCAATGAAGTGGATTGTATGCCTCTGATGTATTCCTTTGATAGAAGAATTGATTATTAGTATAACAAGTTTCTAACTTATAGAAGAAGACTTCAAGTGGTCATTTCTATTCTAAACAACCTGACAACTTATTGGCTTAACCACATAGGTCTTCCCCACAACATTTTAAAATCTATTGATAGGAAACTAAAGGACTTCTTATGGAAGGGCACTAACAACCAACATAAAAGTCCTAAAGTGAAATGGACAAAGGTATGCTTGCTAAAGGAAACAGGAGGGTTAGGAATAATTTCTGCCAAAATGTTGAACAAAATTATGATGGCTAAGAGGTTATAGAGCCTTTGTAAAAATAAAAAGTAGTTATGGGTTGAATAGGTACATACAGTCCATATAAGAGGGAATAACATATGGTGCCTATAACCAAACTAGAGCATATCATAAACCCTAAAGCAAATCCTAGCAACTAGACAGCATGGAGAGATTGATTACTCACAAGGTAGGAGATGGAAACACCACATCCTTATGGTTTGATAACTGACTCACCATAGTACACTTTTATAGGTTAAGGGCATCCAACACTTGAAACTTGCAATTCCTTTAAGCTCCAAGGTGAAAAGGCTCATAAGTAATAACCAATAGAAATGGCGTTACCACTATAATAAAGGAATTGGAACTATCATCAATTACTCCCCTTCATATCAACCAAACTAAACTAGATAAGATATAACGCAATGGACATCATACATTACAATGGAGTTCTTCACAAAGAAGTGCAAGAAATTCCTACAATATGAAGGAAATCGCAGGGTGTAGTGGAATAAAGTGTTGTGGGATTAGGATATTAATCCAAACCATACGCTTCTACTTTGGTTGGGGATAACAGGAAGACTAGAAACTAAAGACATGATTAAATTTGAAATCCCATCTAGAACTTATGCCCTATGTCATCTACATATTAAGACCATAGACCACCTTATGGTTGGTTGCTTTCACTCTAATTGTATATAAATGAAGATTAGAGCTTTGTTAAATGTTTAGTGGGATGCTTCAAACTGGAATGAAGTTGTGGAAAGGGAACCAGGGTTAGGATGGCTAACAAAGCATAATACAAAGTAATGAAGAATAGTTTTTCATCATTGGTATACTACTTGTGGTAGGAAATGAATGTAAGAATCTTTCATAAAGAAGCCAAAACACAGGAGATAGTCTTACAAAAGATAGTCTTATATTGCAAAGATGAGCATTATTGTCATGGGGCTAGCTTATAGAATATCATAGTGTATGAAGGAGAGATCGATGTTGAACTAGAAAACTAAATGATTAATATGCCTAGTAAGGATCCCTATATAGCTTGATAGGATAGTGTACTACTAGTATAGGCTAAAGTATTATAGATTATAGAAACTGGTTTGGTTAGAGAGTGCCAGCTAGATGATTTTACATAGTGTACTTATTTTATACCCTATCTTTTATTAGTGAAATGCGTTTAACTTTTGAAAAAAAGGTAATGCAAATCAATTTAATTTTTAAGCTTAAGCTTTAGTTCCCCGCTCTTAAAAATTTACCCACTTGATGATCATTTATGCATCTTAATTAACTTCATACTCTTATTCATCAATAATAAAATTATGTGTAGTGCATGATGTTCTCTTGGTTGAATAACACCATTAACTAGAAAAAGAATGTTTACATTCATAATAATGTTGTATAAAAGCTTTAGACAATATTAATAACCAAATGGATAAACCAAAATCCATCACTTTTACTACTTTGTTTTAGAAGCATTCAGGATAGATGCTTAAACACAAAATTTCATTATTAAATATGGATATCTGTTTAATAATTTTTATTCTTTTTAAAACTTTCATTATTTCAAAGCAATTAATTTATGTGTGAATTTTTTATTATTGGTTTAGATTATTATTTGTATAATGTTTATAGAATCCCCATCGCTAACTAATACAACATTCAACTAAAATGCTTACAGTGTGATTTGCTATTGTGGGTTAAATGTCCCATTAAAGATTTCAAGGAGTGATCATAATTTAGGAAGGAGATTTCATAAATGGCCTAATTATCTACCGAATGAGTTTTTATTTGTTTGTGATTTGAAGATCTTATGCATATGTAAACTGGCTAAACTAATTTTTTTTATAGATTCAAATATGTAAAATTTTCAAATAATATGAAATCAAATTTATTGATAGAGTTGTTAAAGTGATTTATAAATTAAAGAAAAATGTAGTTAAATTGAATAAGGAAGTTAATACAAGGACAATTTAATTTTATTATCATTTTGAACAAAATAAAACTAAGGAGATTAAGGAACAAATAAAGCTCATCAACGAAGAGATTAATCTATTTAAGAAAGAGAACTAAGGAGATTAAGGAACAAATAAAGCTCATTAAAGAAGACATGAATCTATTTAAGAAAGAGAAAGAATACTTGAATTTTGTATTAATGAATTTCGTAGTAAGGTTTGTTGTGCTTTTAATGGATATTATTTTCATCTATTTTATGGGGAAATGCTTTAAATTTCAATTTTAGTTTGTCCAAATTCATGTTAAAGTTTTTATATAATTGATACTTATTACTGAAAGTAATGTAAATGCTAAAATCAAATCCATTTATGGAAGATGAAGCTGAATAGATGTATCAAAAGAAAATTGCAAATTAAAAAGTAAAAGAAAATACAAATTATAAGTTATCAAAATAAAATGGTAATGTTAACTAATTTTGTTTGGCATATTGTCACTTAGATATATATTGTTGAGCCAAAATGAATAGATATTTAAATTCATAGACACGTTGGCATTGCCTTAAACAAATGTTTCCAGTAACCTTAAAAGTATGACAATTGCTTATTTGTGAAAAAGAGATGTGAATGGGAATTAATTTAATTATACCAAAATGTATGTCAAAAAATAGTTTTTCATCATATAAAAGTCAGTAGTTAAATTTATATGAAATCACATTTATTGTGATTGATTATACACCATATTACATCCTTTATATGCACTATAATGAGAAACTTACTCATTTGATCAATGTGCACTTCTTGTCACTGATGCTTTCCTTTCCTTTTCTTTAGTTTGTAATTATTATGAACTAATGCTTGATTTTCCTTTGAACCTTAACCCCTTAAGTTAAAGGATAACTTGGATATATGAAGATTAACATATCTAAATTTTCTTTTGGTGATATATATAGAGCTACTAACCTATCAACATCCATGTAATTAGTTAATTATGTAAACTTGCTAATGGTTTCATAAATAAATACAGTCATAAATACATAGTACAGTAGTAAGGAGAGAAAAGAAAGGCAAGATAGAAATGACATATTTCAAAGTTACTCATAATATTGCTAGATGTTTCAGTAGGTAGTATAGGCCTTATTTGTTATATTTTCTTAGCTTATAACCATAACTGTCATATCTTTTACATTGTCACACTCAACCCTTCCTAGTGTATTTCTCACTATTTTATTGATTCTTTCCTTTTATTATTACTATTTTGGGTCTCTCTAACATAAATCTTTTAACAGTGCGTGTATTTGTTCATAATCAATTCTTGGCCAGAAAATCGCACCCCTTATAGGCACCATCTTTGTAGTAAATGATTATACTAACTAAAGAACTTAACCTTCTCATAGTAATTATTTACAAATGTTTCCATCCTTTACTTATAATGATGGATAACACTTATATGGCATGTTGATAAAGGTCGCCATATCATGGCGACTACATATTTTTTCACTACCAATCCTAACAGAATTCTTTCCATCCCCTTTTGAAACTTCATTGTATTGCTTCCCCCATCTCCATTCCAAATTATTATTCATTATATTGCATCTTTTTTCTTTTATAATTTCTTCTCAGTTGTTTGTGTAATGTTTATCTTATATATATTGATTTTGTTTACATGTAGTTTCTTGATTCCTTAACAATTGTAACTGTATTATGGATATACGATTGTTGACTTTCAATTTGTTTACATTCCCTTACAGCATGGAATATTCATTAACAAAGTCTCTTGCCCTCTTCTTTATCAATCTCCTCTTCGTTGCTTTACACATATTAAAGTTAATAAATATATTCAACTTCTCTTTACATTCCTCAACTATTTTAGTTGTAAATATACTAGGCTTTTAAAGAAATTTATCCTTGAAATATCTCATCAAGAGTTTAATAAACATTAGTTTTGGTTTCTTAGTTGTGTTTGGTTTGTTAGTTGTGAAACAACTGCAATTAGTTTTGTATATCTTCACTTTGAAACAGTTATAATTCTTGTCATATCCAACATATAACTCCCATTGGCATCCCTCAATACAACCAACCCTAATCCTATTTCTTTCACTCTTTTTCCACCTAATATTGAATCTTATTTAAACTACATAAGTCATAACAACTTCTTTACGCTCTTATGCATTTTCAAATTCCATGTGCAATATCCACAACAGTTCTACACTAGTTAGTTTATGCCTAATAGTTGTACTTGGTCTTTATAACGATTCACTAGGCCACTCTCCACTTGGATTTTCATTATTATCAATAAAACTTCCATAATCAATGGAATATTTTTCAAATAATTAATGGTCATCTAGAATATGTACTTAGATTTAACTTCTACATGGTCACTTCATTAAATAGTTGCCATAGGCTTAATAAGTACAACATACCTTACTCCTAATATGTGAAACTCTAACTCTTTAAAAATAGTACGCAAGCAAAATTCTTCTATAAGTGAGGTAAACTTTGAGAGATAAAAAATCAATTCACATAATTAATAATTATTTATCAATATCTAAGGAATACAATGTTGAATTTATGCAGAGATGTTCCCAAAAGACTGATAACAAATAATGTTAAAATGTAATCATAAAATTAAAATTTTAACTATTAAATTTTTCAATAAATTAGTTTTTGTTGATACTTAACTAAAATATAGCCTGCACCAATACCATCAAGGTAAAAATAAGTTGACTAGAGCTATTATTACCATTTTGTGACATAGAGGATTAATGGAACAATTTGATTAGTCAAAGTTAATTCACTTAAATTGTCATGAAAAGAACTAGCTAGGTAAATTCTAAAATTAGTAAGTGTTGAATCCAACAAATATATTCATATTTTAATCACAAATGAAACATATATAGTAATGTGTAGGGTCAACAGAAGGAGGCCTTGACGAAAGCTTTATACCTTCTTAGACGATTAATGAAATTTTATATAGACAAACAGAGGGACTTGCATATGATTTTCATTGCCTTATAAAAGACTTATAATAGGGTACCTAAGGAAGTTATGTAGAGGTATTTAAAAGCTAAGGGAGTTCCATAACCCATATATGGGTTGTTAGAGATATGTACCAAGGTGTTAAGACTAAAGTAAAGATGACAAAAGGATGTATAGCGAATTTTTTTATCAATATCAGACTACACTAAGGATCTTTGTTGAGCCCTTTCTTATTTGCAAAAGTTATGGATGAACTCACCAAGAATATCCAAGGGGATGCGCCTTAGTGTATATTATTTTATTGATGACACTGTTTTAGTAGATGAAACAAAAGATGGTGTTAATGTTAAGGTAGAACTTTAGGGGGATACATTAGAGTTGAAGGACTTTAAATTGAGCAGGAATAAGACTGAATACTTAGAGCACAATTTTTTGGGTTACAGGGTTGCATGTAATGCAGAGATAAAGATTGGTTTAGAATTTATTCCACAAAAATATTATTTTAAGTACCTTTGATCCATCATAGAAAGTAATGGCCAAATATATAACCATATAGTTCACCATATCAAAATTTGGATAGCTTAAATGGAGAGATGCATCAAGAGTTTTATGTGACAAGAAGATACCACCATAGTTAAAAGGTAAATTATACCATCTAGCAATTAGGCTGACCATACTCTATGGGGTAGAATATTAGCCTATCAAATAAATGCACAGTTATAAGTTAATGGTGGTGGAGATGAGGATGCTCCATTGAAAGTGCAACCTCATAGAAAGAGATAAAGTTAGGAATGTAGGGGTAAGAGACAAGTTAAGGTTGGCTAATATTAATTGTAAATTAAAGAAGACAAGGTTTAAATGGCTCAGACATATTAAGAGGAGATATCCTAACGCCACAGTGAGAAGATGCAAGAAGATTATACTTAGAGACTATAAGAGAAGAAAAGGAAGACTTAAGAAGAATTTGGGGGAGGTGATCACGTATGATATAGTCCTTCTAGAGCTTACAAAAGACTTGACCCTCAATAGAAAACTTTAATAAACTAGGATACATGTAGAAGATCTTACTTAGAGAGGTCCTTCTATTTTCACATGCCTTTTGAACCTTTTTCTTTAGTTTTTATGTTTAGTGTTTAACCTAAATGTAGTACTTTCCCCTTTAGTTATTTTATTTATTTATTCCATTTTTTATTTTTCTCTTTCAATTGCTTGCTTATTTTATTTACTTATTTGTTTTCTTTCTCATCTGCTTATTTATTTAATTTAATCTTTATTTTGATTTTGATTTTGATTTTTATTTATACAGTTATTTGTTTCATATATGGCTATTGTTTTTTTCAAATCATTATCAAAAACCCATTTTTTTTTCCTTTAGGTCTATTTGAAACAATTTATTTACTAGTGAGGGCAAAGTTGCGTACTTGGGGACGTCCTTAGACCGCGCATCTCAACGAATTTTTTACTAGGAATTTCTTGTTATTATTCTTAATGAGTAGGGTTGAATCCATATAGAATGGTATAACTTATCTCCTTTTCCAAGTTAACAAAACAAAATAAAAGAGAAGGATTCTAAGATAAAAATTGAAATTGATTAAAAAAAGAAAACAAATCAAGAATTTAATTTAATGAAATCAAATGACAATAAACATCTAATCTAAGGGTTAATTTCAGTTTTTGATTTTTTGAATTGATCATTAATGAAAAGATAAATCCTTATATTCCTTAATAAACTAATTATAGTTGTTAAGAAGCTCAAAACTCTTTGATTAATTCTCTTATCAATAGATAACCCTAAATAACCTCTTAGAATTTAATCTATTACTAGTATTAAAAACTAGAGAGACCACTAATTCTAATCAATAAACACACAAGCTCAGTTGTTTAAACTAGATTATATATCCATATAATATGATTCAAATATCCTATATTGAATAATGTTATTTCACTACTAATCATAAGAACAATTAAAAAATTATGAATTTAATCATTCAAATTAGCAATATATTATTTTGATAATTGATCAATAGGTCGTTTTGTATCAATCAAACAAAATAATAAATTTAATAATCTTAAAGTATATATAAATACTAAACAATAGAGTAAAGAAGAAAAATATATCTCAAAATTCTTGACGTATCAAACTTTAATTAATCTTTGGCTAAAAAAAGAGTATTTAGTTATACATGGTTCTCAAAGAGAAAAATAAATAACTATCCCAAAAATATAGAAAAACTAAAAATGAACTAAGCTGAGGTAGATATGGGATGGTTGCCTCCTTCACCTCTTTCTTATAAATGAATCCCAAAACTATATATAATATTCTTTAAAAAAAGGGATAAAAGATACAATCAAGAATAAATCTAAAGGATCCCACTTCTATTGGGATTATCATACCAAAATAAGTCACACCTAATCAAAACTCATATATAAAGCAAAACAGAGGCAATAATAACTACGACTTGTTGACTTTAGAAGAGGCTCATCCATTTAATCATGTTTATTTTTTGGAATATTTATATTGCCTTAAGGCATGTGCATGCTTTAGTTAAGAAGGGTCAAGTTCAATGATGTGAAAATAAGACATGGGCATGTCATATTCAAGTGTGACTTCTAGATGCTTCACCCTTTTTTTCAAATGTTGCTTCTATAAAGTGTGCTCATGCTCTATTAAGAATGTTCTTTATCCGTAAAACAAAATAGAGTAATGTAAGTTGTAAAAATACAAAGAAAATCATAATCTAAATAAAAGAAATTTTCTAAAAGGAAAAATATTGGGTTGCCTCCCAATTAACACCTTTCTTTAACGTTTTTGGATAGAAATTATAGCTCATTGCATCTCATTATTTGGGCATTCTAAGATACTTTCTTTAGCAATATACACTTAAAAGCTTAATAAAAAGGTTTGAGATGCTGAACATTCACCTTAAAAGACTTATCAATGCTTGGACTTTAACTATATCATGAGGAAATATGTTAGTAACAATAAAAGGTCCCACCCATCTAGACCATAATTTACCATGAAATATTTTCAAATGAGAGGGAATAAGTCGATTTTTTTGACTAATTAAAAAGTGTTTTCTAAAAATTCATTGATCATAAAAAGATCTTTTTTTAGTGAATTTTAAAACTCTCATAGGTACTGTTATGATTTTCCTCTAACTCCAGCAATTGTAATTTTCGTTACTCACTAGCTTTATCTAGTCTCATATTGTATTGTCTGACGATCTAATATATCTTATGTTCCAATATATCTTATGTTCCAATTATATTGGAAGATGACGTAATTTACCAAAAACTAAATGGTAAGGAGACATACCGATATGAGTCCTATAAGTTGTGTGGTAGGCACATAATACATCATCAAGATGCTTGCTTAAAGTCTTCCTAATCAATTAATAGTCTTTTTAAGAATGGATTTAATCTCCTATTGGACACCTTAGCTTGTCTGCTAGTTTGTGGATGATATATAGTAAAAATATGGTGAGTGATATTGTGTCCCTTTAATAACGCCTCTACCACTTTATCGCAGAAATGCTTCTATCATCATAAATTATAACTTTTAGTGTTCCAAATGTCATGAAAATGTTAGTCTTAAGTAAATCTACAACCATTACTAATAATCACCATAATCACTGACCATCATTAACGTTTGGCATAAAGTGGTTATTACAGGTCGCCATAGCAACCGTAGTGAGGGAGGGTCAGGCTGAGGATACAGGGAAGGAGGCGAGGAGGTACGAGACACGTCCTAATTCAACCTTTAATAGCTTCTCCACGTGTCTGACTAAGACGTCTCCCAGCGCTGCGTTACTACGAACAAATCAGAACCACAACAAAAGGGAAAATG
>JANITX010000004.1:17833844-17844302 GCA_027564395.1 Erythroxylum ulei
TAACTCTTGAATTTCATAGCCACAAGTTTCACTCTTTTTTCATCCGGAATATCCTTGAGCTCAAAAATCCTCTCTACGGCATACACCCACTCAAAATACACATCCGCATCAATTTTACCATGAAACTCCGGAATATCTATCTTGATATTCAAATCATCATGTCTATCCACTCTCGGTTGTACTACATTCATAACAGGCCCTAAACGGCCTCCACGATTAGGACCTCGACCTCTCCTTCTTGGAGCAAAACTACCAATTCTTAGACTTTCGTCAAATTCAGATTCGTTTACCTCATCATCAAATGGCTCCTCCACATTTTGGACAAGTTGTGAAGAACCACATGGGGTGGAAAAAGAGCCCAACTTAGCATATGTAGCCTCCTTGGCTTTGGCTGCAACAGTCTCCTTGCGGAAGGCCTCAAAATTAGCCATTTGGACGCTCATCTCCTCCAATGTGGCTAGAATTTTCTCCATATCGCTTTGAGTAGGTCCAAACATGTGTGGGGACCTAAGAAACGGCTCAGAGATTGGCTCTGTTGGACCCCAAAATTTTCTTAGAAGTTAGAACTATTATATATGAAATGTTGGAAGTTAAAAGCTGAAAAATGTAGTTGGAACATGTTTACTGAGTATGCTTCGATGTTTTAGCCATAAATTTTTCTCTAGTTATCAAAATGAGATGATTCTTAATTTATATTAAAATAGAGAAATAGGGCTACAAATTATCTGATGAGATCAAGTTCTAATTCAGTCCCTAAGAATTTCAATTTTTGGATGAAAGTTGAACAAAAATATTATTTCAGTATAAGAATAGTTCGGAAATATTTGGGTTATAACTTTCAGATTTCCAAACCAAATTGAATGATTTTGGTATCATTAGAAAATTAAGACAATAAGAAACATTTTTCTAGAAGGAAGTGTTAGCAAATTCCTCCAATTGTTCCATGATCATTAGTTAAGAAGTTAGAAGTATAAGATGTTAGTTGTAAAGGAAAAAGGAGGGCATAATGGGAAAGACCACTTAAATGAGGGGCAAAGTGGGGAAAGACAATTAAAATGTTGTCTTGAAATAAGAAAGAAGAAGGCAAAAACGTGGAAGAAGAGAGGTGTCGTGAAAAACAAAAGAGAAGAGAGAAAAACATAGAGAAAGAAGAGAAAGGAGAAAAGAAGAAGGAAAGAAGGAGAAAAGAAGAGGAAAAATCTTGTTAAGGTAAGATCTATGCTATTTTGTTCTTGTTTGGTTTGAAAATGGAAATAGAAAGATGGGTTTTTGTGTTGGGAATGAATGGAGAAAGAAGCTGGTTTAAGGAGACCTATTTAATTTTAGGGTTTTTAAGCTAGGTTTTGGGTTTTCTAACCTAGATCGACTATGGGTAGGTCATGACTGAGCTTGATTTGTGTTAATTTCACTTGTTGGGAATTTGAAGTTTTAGGGATTTTATTGAATTGGAATTGAAATGGAGAAATTGGTTGCTTTAGGAAAATCAAGAACAACCTACCCAAGAGCAAGAGGAAGGGAACCATTGAGTTTGGATTTTCAAGAGTTATAAGGTGGGTAATATCTTTATGGTTGTTGTGTGATGGGCAAATGCCCTATTTGTATATTTATTATTAGATTTCATGAATTTGAATTGTTATGATTATATGAAAAATGTATGATGATTCATTATTATTTTATGTCATGAAAGACGAATGGCTTTTTGTATGATGAATTATGACTAAGTTATACCTTGAAAAAGGTTATGAGCATGATTATGTTATGCCTTGTATTATGGCATTTTGATTAATGGAAAGAAGAAAAGGAATGAGAATATAAAATTTGTGATTGACTAAATTAAGCATAAATTTTTTTGTGGTTAGGCAAGAGAGTAACGTTTTGTTAGTAACGTGCATGTTGACGTATAGCCTTCTCCCGGTTGCCCGCTTGAGGCCACGAGATCCTGAGAAATTGGACTCGTTTTGTTCATGGTTTAAACTTCGGTTTATCCGTTTTGCTCCACGGAACTCTCGAGCCATTTATGTGTGCCTTTGTATTTTGATATGTCAAGTTATGATGCAAGATGGAGTGCTATGTTTTGATGATCAATAACACTTAACATGTTTTATATGATGATATGTTGAATTATGAGTTGCGAATTTGAATTGTGAATGATTGATTTGCTAGCCTAGTGAGATTTAAATGTATATGAATATATGAAGTATATGTATGTTGGATTGTGTGGCTTATCTCCAATGGCTATAAATATATTACCTACTGAGATGTATAGCTCAACCCATCATTTTCCCTCCTCAGGTGCATAACGAGATGATTAGCGATCCTTGCGAGGCAATTGGATACCTTCGAGATAGTTAGCTTTTGTTTTAAGCTAGTTCGAACAGTTTTGTATAGCTTATTAAGTATGCCAAATATTGAACATCCCTTTGTATTGGTTTTAAATTTGTGATGTGTATATTGATATATAAATGAAACTTGTTCATATAATTACTTTGCTTAGTAATGAGAATGTGAATTTGAGGATTTCATTTTGTGTATGATGATGTTATTTTAAAGGTTGAGTATGATGATTGTGGAAATGGATTTTGTGTATGCATATGCTTCTTCGTTGAGTTTGCGAATTGTTGCTTGTTTTAGAATAGGATGTTAGCGATTGGAAAGGTTTTATGGGATGAACCATTTGAAGTGAGATTTAAGAGGGTAATGACAAGTATTTTAGTAGTTGAATTGATATGAAGAGATATTGCATTTTGCAAGCTTTCATAGGTATAGAAATTGTGTTACCAACTTCAGGGAAAAATCTGGATTAATATAGGCTAATTTGGACAAAGTGATCTTCATAAAAGTTGTAGATTGTCCTCTTAGCTTTCCAACGCTATAAAGTATGCAAATTTTGGGTATCGGAGTTGAGAGATATAAGCATTATAAGTGATGATGCTGCATAGGAGGTATAAACATGATAGCTATGGAGAATGATGAGAATTTGTGTATGTTATGAGTTATTTGAGTAGAGGTTTGGGAGTTTAATGCATTAGAATTGATAATTGAATGTTTAGGGAGTGATATTACATCAGAATATGTTGAAATTGGGAAGAATATGTGTGATGAATCATTTGGAGTTGAGATTCAATGATGTTGTAGTTGTTTAATAGATTTGAAGTGGTTTTTTGTGGTATTGGAGAAGAATATGAGGTAAGGGGATGTTAGGATGGGCTTAGGAACCTTTGGAGGGGTCTTGGAGGCTGAAAATTTCATGTTACCCGAAGGTTACACAGCCTGCCCGTGTGAATTCACACAGGCCGTGTTTTCCTGGGCGCAGGGACACTATTTCACCCGAAGGTTACACAGCCTGACCGTGTGATTCCACACGGTCTGTGTATTTTGACTCTCTTAACGACAAAGTTTCAATTATTGGTCTTCATGAAAGTTGTATCCCTAGATGTCTTCTTTCCAAACGTACAAAAATGAAGTCAATCCAACATCTATAATGAGAGTTATGGTGTTTACGCCAAAGTATGTTTAATAGGAATCAGGATATGAACATGTTGGGTTCGATGGGCCATAACTCCTTCGTCCGACCTCCGATTGAGGTGATTCTTAAGGAGTTAGATTTATAACACGTTTTTCTAACTCTAAATAAAAATTTATAGCCTTTGTAGTTAAATTCAAACAGTTTGATTGAATGCAAGTGAGTGGTCGGGTTGGAGAGCTTAATCAGGCTATGAACATATTTTGGATTTTTAAGTATATCTTGAGCTATAGAGCTCCAAATGAGATGGTTCTTATTTCTAAAAGAACTAGAGACTAAGAGCTACCATTTGGAAGAAGTCAATTGTGATTTTTGTGAGTCCGCTGTGTGACTCACCCTTTGTGGCTTGAGATGTTATGAGAATGAGGACTATTCGATGAGGGTTAACGAGATTGGAAACCCGCTTATGCTTATGTTTTTGGTTTTGGATCGATTGTTGGGCTTCAGAAATGGGGCCCAACAATAATTGGTAATACTAGTTGATTAATTTGGTTTTCCAAATTTTATATGCTTGATATGATCTCCTATTGAAATTTTTGTGAGTCAATAACGAGTGATTTAACCATATCTTCAACATACATGCCTAACTTTGAGGTGGGCTATTATGGTAAACCCATTGGTCAGTTTTGAAAATTTTAAAAATTCAGTGGCCTGGCTTCGTAACTGTAAGTTTAGATGATCCCTCCATTATGATTTATCATTGTTGAAGGATCAAATTTCTTTTATAATGGACCTAAAAATCCCCAACCACATTGGCATACTCTTGAGTATCATCTTGAAGTGTTGGCCTCCGTTAGTTGGGTTATTAGGAGCAGTATAAATGCCATAAGTGTTGACTTGTTACATCTTTCCCTAGCAATCTATTGAACAAGAAAAGCTAAATTAGAAAATTATTATTCAAGATTAGACAAATTTATCTTATTTATTCTTTTTAAAGATGAGTTTTGTTTAAAGTTAAGTTGTTGAGAATTGGCAGCCATGGTGGAGATTCTCTAGTGACTTAAGGAGTTTTATTCATTATGGCACCTCCACTAGTTACATCCATCATCCTTCTTTCCATTGGTAACAATCTTTCATAGAAGTATTGAATGAAGAGTAATTTAGAAATCCCATGTTTAGGGTAGCTTGAATGTAATTGCTTAACTCTGTCTTAATATGCATGAGAAGAATTTGTCAAGGAAATTTTTCACCATATCTGTCCATGTAGCAATTGACTAAGGAGGTACATAAAATAACCAATCATTAGCTCTATCACCTAATGAGGATGGCAAAGTGCATATCTTGATTTGCCCCTTAGACATGCCTTGCAATTTTAGACTTCAGCATACCATATCAAATTCCTTTAGGTACTTGTGAGGATCTTAATTCTCAAGGCCACAAAAGATAAGTAATAAATGAAAATGATTAGACTTAAGCTCAAAATCTAGATTCAAGTTTTGATATTTGATACAAAGAGGTCATTTAGTCAAATTTGGTGCTACCAATTCTCTCAAGGTTTTCTGTTGATTACCATAGTTGCTTCAACTTTGGAATCACTGTTGATTATGTCAAATCATGGTAATTCTAATATGGGAGATGAAGATGAAGATGCTTGTTTATCACGTAATTTGTTTTCCTTCATTAATCTCCTAACTGTTTTCTCGATCTTAAGATTATATTAAAGTTCACCTATAAGAATTTTGAGGTACAAAAGAAACGAATTCGCTTTGACACCAGTCTCTAGCAATGATATGAAAATTTGGTGGGTGTCAAATCTAGAAATATAATTCTAATCTAATCATAAATGAATTGTGTATAGTGATGAGTGAAGTCGAATCCATCGGGACTAGTAAAGCTTATCTCCTTTACCAAACTAACAAAACAAAATAAAGGAGGAGAGATTTTAAAACAAAAATTGAAATAGATTAAAAGAAAAAACAAAAAGAATATATTAAGAATGCAATTTAATAAAATCAAATGACAACAAACATTTAGTCTAAGGTATAATTTCATTTTTTTGATTCTTTCAATAGAACATTGATGCAAAGATAAACTCTTCTTTTCCTTAATAAACTAGTTATAATTATTATTAAGCTCTAATAACCTATCTCTCTATACTTTCTTGTTAACTAAAAAAGCTTTTTGATTAATTCTCTTATCAACAAATAACCATTAAAGAGCTTTTAGGATATAATCTATTGACAACATCAAAAACTATAAATGCTACCAATTCTAGCCAACAAACACCAAAGTGCAATTTATTTAGACTAGAATATATATCCACATAACATGAGTATAATATCTTATATTGAATCCTGTTATTTCACCACTAGTGATTAGAACAATCAAATAATTATAAATTTAAATTATTTTGATGATTGAACAATATGCCTTTTATACCAATCAAATAAAATAATTTTTAATAATCTTTGAAGAGATATAAATACTAAATAACAAAAGACTTAAGAAGAACAATTAGATCTCACAATTCTTAAAAAATCAAACTTTAATTGACCATTGGCTAGAAAGAGAGAAATTAGTGTAAAATGGTTCTCAAATACAACATATGAAAAAAATAATGGACTATCTCGAGAATATAGAAAAACTAAAAATGAACCAAGAAGAAAGGGAGATAGGACAGTTGCCTCCTACATCTCTTTCTTATAAATAAACCCCAAACATTGTCTAGTCTTCCTAAAAATAAAGGATAAAATCTAAGACTAAGACTAATCTAAAGGATCCCATTTCCATTGGGAATATCCTACCTAATTAAAACTCCTTAATAGAGAAAAGCAGGGGAAGAAACTAGGGCATGTTAACTTTAGAATGGTCTCATCTATTTAATCATTTTTTTTGTGGAGTAGTCATATCGGTCAACGTGTAGGCATACCTTATACTTAGACTTCTTTTAGAACTTTTCTTCTTCATGCTTTCGTTCTTTTTCAAAATTTTCATCTTTTTTCTTCTCTGCTAAATTGCCACTTTTAATCATATTTTGATCCAAATCGCTAATCTACTCCTTAAAATAAAAAAGATATAATTATAATTCATTGTTACAAGTACTTTATCAATCAAAACATAGAAAATTAATAAGAAATATATGTATTTTATGTATACTAATTAATCAAATTTAGTGTATATAAACACTTAGCTAATCAAATATAGAAGAAAAGCAATCTACAAATATAAAAAATAGCTTATATGAAAGGTTTCTATTAAAAACTTTAGGGTGACAAAGTAAAGTATTTTTAAAGTATATTGACAAAACATGCAAAATAAAGCCAAAGTTGGACAAAAAGACGCAATTTCTACAAAAGGACCTCAAATGACTATGGAAAAGAGATCATAACAAACAAGGCACCGATCATATAATCAAGGAAAGATTCTTACTCAACAATTTTTTTAAACCCTTTTCTCCCAAACTACTGATGCTTAATTTTCCTCCTAATGTAGATGCAAGTCAACAGTGAGGCTTGGTCCTTAAATATAAAATGGATATGTGGTTGGCTGAATGAACATGGCAAAGATGAAGAAAATGAGAGGGATTGACATCAATGGCGATAAAGATAGAAGGTAGATAAACAACTAAAATAGTAAGAGAGGGGAAGAGATGTTAGCAATTATGAAATTTTGATTTGGGAATTTGGGATTTAGACCTTAATTCTTAGTTATGTTTATATAGTAAGACTCGCTAGTGCCATTTGAGCTCTATATTGGAAATGATAGGACTTGCTAAAAGCAAAAGTAAGAATAAAAGTTAGGTTAATAGATAATTAACAGAAACTTGATGAGATTAAATGTTTCATTACTAAATTTAATAGATTTTTAAAACGTTATGATTTTTTGTTAAACACTCCTAAATATTAAGGTCCAACTTAAATTTTGTTAATAACCTCATGGTTAAAAAATTAAACTTATTGTCTTAATAAACTTTACAGACTTGTTGAATATGAATCTCTATAGTCAATATAAACATGATTCAAGCTCGAACTAACACAAAAATGAATTTAAGTTAATACTTTAATTTAAAACTTATTTTAATTTGAACTCAAAGCTGTATTTTTAGACTTGTTAAAGACTTCAATTATAGCTTGAGCTAGAAACATTTAATAGAAATGTTGTTAAATTACTTGATGTTATATAATATGAAATATTTCATAAACTATCTTTTATAGTATTTTTTAATCATATGTCATTATAATTCAACTTTAAATATACATTATATACTATTGAAAAGTAATATATAATATATTTGTACTGATAAATTGATGTCAAATTAACTAAATAAAGTTGAGTAAAGTTTTTAATCTGTAGCTAATTATACATAAAAAATAAAACTGTCAAACATATATTTAATAAGACATGTAAGTATCATAAAAATATATAATAAATTTAAATTTAAACTCCAAAATCTAAGCATATAAAATGAAAATTACTATTAGTTGGTATAACTAATTAAAATTCACATATTTTATTTACATATAATGATAATAAATTGTAATAAAATTAACAAAGTAAAATCATATAATTCAATTAATAATATATAGTCCTATTCAAAGAAAATCTTAGTTAAATTGTTTTCTAAATTTATAAGAATATTGTAAAAGCATAATTTTTCAAAATAATTGTAAATTATAATAATACCTATATTATTTTAAAAAAATTTCTTATAAACATTTGATGTAGCAACGCCTTCCCAATTTGCCCATATCTTCCACCTATTATGTTTAATTCAAAATGGTAGCATCCAATAAAAAACTTTCAATTGTCTTGATGTATTATTTTTATTAATTTAAGTATTATGTGATTTGATTGAATAATACAAAACAGTGGCGTAAATACCTTATTTAATAACTCAATTAATTGTGACTTGAATTAACTTATATATGGTTAAAATATCATCTTATGATGTTAACATTGGCATAGAGACATATTCTAATCAATTTAACCTAAATTTTATCATACCATTGCCTTGAAATTTCTTGTCCATATCTTAATGAATACTATTATATGAATGCATAAAAATTCAACAATGATTTAGACTCCAAGAAAAAGTTCTTAATAATATTTCCTTTTAAGCCACTACACCTTGTGAAATAACTAATACTAATATATGGCAAGTTCATTCCATTGTACCTTTACATTTGGGCATGATTTATACCTAGGTTCATCCTGGTTCGACCTAAAGTCAACATATTTAGCATGTTTTGACTGTGTATTAGGCTAGACTCAGCCTTTCTTTTTTAATTTTCGAGCTCCAAGCAAACTTTAAGTTTAGGCTTTTTAGTTTGACCTGACTCAAAGCTTGAATGTATCATTTTCAAATGACATCATTTGCTAATTGGAAAAACAACCTAGTTTCTCATTATAACAACTTGTCCATTTTGAAAAGGTGTTACTTATTAATAAGATGACCTCGTTTATAAATGAAAGTCTAAACCTTTACATTTGCATATGTTTGCCGCCTTTGTGCTTCCTGCCCCCTTCTTCCTTCATTTACTCAACTCAATCCACGTTGCCTGTGCCACTTCATGCTTTTGTCAATGAATCACATGCCTATAGCCTCCTCTCCTCTTGTCTTTAATTTCCTCCCCTCACCAGCCGCCATTTGTCCTGTAGCGTCCCCTTACCGTAGGGTACACACCGGGGCGCCCTCAGGTCATTCCGGTATATAACCCACGATAAGAAAGCCTTCAGCTCTGACTCACAAAAGAGCCTTCAGCTCTGACTCAGCCTCTACCTCGGCCCCTCTACCCGAATCCACCACCTCTACTCTGCTGCACCGTGGTATTGCTCCCGGCTCGTCCACTGACGGCAGACTGAGCTCCCAATGTAGCAGGGCAATCCCTGACCTGGTGATCCATCGAGCCGCATCTCAGGCAGGCTCCTATCAACCGCCAACACTCCCCACTATGTCTCCTCTCACAGTGCTCACAAACTGGAGGAATCTGTCCTGTACCTCTACCACTGCTACTGCCAGTCTGTGCAAATCTCCCTCGCTGCCCATATCCAGACTGTCTGGATCCTCCCGATGACCTGAAGGTCCTGCTCTGGCGCTTGCTAAAACTCCTGCCAGAACCACCCTGACTGTCACTCAGTCTCTTTCCCCTAGACCCAGTCTTAGCCTGTCTCTGTCTCATCAGCTGCTCAACTCATACTGCAGCAGCCCTCAACTCAACAAAGGTGCCCATATTTGATCGGGCCAACCTGGTGCGAATCTCCATATTCAGCCTATTCTCGAACCTCCAGCACCTATCGGCCTCAGTAGGAATTACCACAGTAGCATAACTCATAAGCTCGTTGAACCTCACCTCATACTCAGCTACCGACATCCTGCCCTGTTTCAACTCTAGAAACTCCTGCATCTTCATATCAAGATAAACCTTGGGCATGTAGTTATCCTTGAAGGCCCTCAGAAAATCATCCCATGTCAGTAAGCAAGGTCTGGTGGTACTGCCCGGAACAGTCTTCCACCACTTATAAGCTGGGCCCTGTAGAAGAGATACCGCATAATCGAACCTCTCATCAGGTTCGCAATCCATCTGGTCGAAGACTCTCTCAGTCCTCTCCAGCCATCCCTCAGCCTCAGCAGGGTCTGTACTGCCATAAAAGTCCACAGCCCCCTGCTTACGCAGCAAATCATATCTCCTCCCCCGTCTCACGGGAACTCTGGGAGGTAACTCCTCAAAACGAGGCACTGAGGACTCCCTACTAGCTCCGACCGATCCTTGGTCAGCTGGTTGCTCAACCTGATCACCTAAGGCGGATGACCTATACCAAACAAGAATTCGATCAATTTCCACATTTCACAATTTAATTCATACCTAACCAGTCTACTAGTCCCAACAGATGCCAAACCATGCTCTGATACCACCTAAATGTAGCGCCCCCTTACCGTAGGGTACACACCGGGACGCCCGCAGGTCATACCGGTATATAACCCACGACAAGAAAGC
>JANITX010000004.1:17863578-17873643 GCA_027564395.1 Erythroxylum ulei
CAAATCAACGCAAACAAGACAAATATATCATAATGAAGCAGAAGGAACGCAATAAACACAGTATTTCCCAATTCTTCAAAACAATCGATCAAAGGCTCAATCTTTCCCTCTTCAAATCCAAAAAATCAACACTAGGAAAAATGCCTACATTCCCAAATCGTCAAAATACCATAAAAATAAAACCCCAAAATCACACATATATGTAGCAACAACATCATAGACATGAAGAAGAAGGGAAACGAGAATGGGGGCGGAAATAGGGGGTTACAGAGGCGTAATTGAACTAGAGATTGGATTTGTGCTTGGAATCGATCTCTTCCTATTCTTCAAATAGATTGCCGAAGAAGTACTACATCATCTGGTGTCTCTTCTTGTCACTCCCATCTCTCTCCCCTATCGATTAATTATGATGTGAGAGCCAACAACGTTCTGTTATGGACAATCTAATGAAAAACGAATTTGAGAGGGAGCAGAAAGTAAACAGTAAAGATTAAAGGGGGGCAAGACCGGCATAAACGAATCAGCTATCTCCAAACGCTGATATGGATGAGCTTATGAAAAATTAGCTGGTTGGGTTGAATCAGCCAACCCAACCAGTTGCTTACCAAACGACTAAATAGTTTTTTAATATAAGTCAAACATCTTATTTGAGTCAAATAGCTAATAAACAGCTGAAACGCTGTTCACCAAATACGGCTATTATTTATTGGTCAAATCAACTAATAGAATCAGCTAATAAATAATACAATTAGCTGTTCATCAAAATAGACAATTGTTGGGTTCCGGTCCAACCGAAGTTCGTATTGCCACCGAATATTCTTATGTACAGCTTTGCACCAAAATAATTTATTAGAGTGAGCTGTAACAAAATTAATGTAGTTACGCGCATTAAATGTTTTTGTTTGACAAGCTAACTCTCTTCCCTGCCTTTTTCCTTATTCTAGTTCTACTGTTCTAGTTTGATTATTATTCATCTTTTTTAATTGTCAATTCCTAGTTATCAACTCAAAAGTCATGAAATCGTATTGAATTTGATATAATCATTTAACACACGGAATTTGAAATAATATAATATAAAAATAGATCATATCCAATTCCAGCGAATATACATAAACAGACAGGTCACAGGTGGTGGTAGTGGTCTTGGTGCTGGTGGTGTATAGCCTAGCCGTTGTTTTTGTTTTGAGCGAGAAGGATGGGATCTTCTCCTTCTGTACCTCAGAAATCTATCCATGAATTCACTGTTAAGGTGTAGTTTCTCTATTCCGCTCCGCTCCGCTCCTTCCGTACTTCTTTTTTCTTAGGTAGTGCCAAGCGTGTGTGTGTGTGTGCGCGCGAGCGCGCGCTAACGTTTGTTTTTGGTCGGGGCAGGATAGCAGAGGTCAAGATGTAGACCTCAGCATTTACAAAGGAAGGGTTCTTCTTGTTGTTAATGTCGCTTCCAAATGGTTTTGTTTTTCTTCTTTCCTTCCCTTCCCTTCCCCTCTTTTCTTCTTCTTCTTCTTCTATAATTGGGGAATTCTCATGTGCTGCCTCGTTTGGAACAGTGGTTTCACGGAAACAAATTACACCCAGCTGACACAACTTTATCAAACATACAAGGACAAAGGTCTGTTCCTTTTCTTACTTTTTTCTTTTTTCTTTTTTGACTTACTTCCCGCTTCTCTTTTTTCCCCGTTTTGTTTCCCACGATAGGTACAGTTATTTTATTTTCATTTAGGAATCACCTTTATATAATCCTGCTTTTGTTCGTTTCATATTCCTTTTTTTTTACTCAATTATGTACGATGCTGGTGCTTATTGCTGTGATTAAATAGTCTTATATTGAATTATTGATGTTGATTAAAATGAAAGAGCACTGAGATGCTAATATCTTTCAGAGTGCTTTACATATCTAATCTGCAAAGGAGTTAATGATCGAAACCTTCACATCAGTTTCAAAAGAGCTGTTGTGATCTGCTCCTTTAATAGGATTCAAGGTCCCGTTTAACTAAAAACAGAGGGTTTTTCTACAAAACTAGATATTGATATGTTCCCAACTTTGTTCTTGCCATGTTTGATGTATGTACTATGCTGTTTTATTTTTGCTGATAAGCAACTTAATTTATGCTGGATTGTTACACCAGATAAAGCAAACTCACTTACCCGGCAAGTATCTTATCTAGGAGAATATGCCTAACCATCACTGTTTTTTCCCACATATATTGCAAATTTCATTTTATTGTTGGTCATGTTTTTATCACTCCATGTATTGCTAATTGAGAATCCATGTTTTAATGGTTGGTGTCAGGTCTTGAAATCTTAGCATTTCCATGCAACCAATTTTTGTATCAAGAACCTGGGACAAGTGAAGAGGCCAAGGAGTTTGCTTGTACAAGGTTCAAGGCTGAATATCCAGTTATGCAAAAGGTACAGAGCTTCTTTCAATTTAAATTGGATTTAGGTAGTTTTCTTTTTGGATGCTTGATTTTCTTGCTAATCTGATTGACTATGACCAACGTTCGCCTGTGTGATTGTTTTAGTCAGATTTTGTTTGATTCCAATACATGTCTTTTATTTGAATTCCCACCCCGCATACAACATCTCATTGTCAACGAATTTTTCCTTTTGAAATTTATCATGAAAGCTTTAGTCGGCTAACAATTCATCCTGTAACTTCTGTACAGATTGTCTACCATGTGATTAGGTCCATGCGTTTGACAAAGTAGTTAATGCATATTATAACTAGTTTAATAGTAATTTTATATTGCAGAAATGAAAGAGAGGGACAAAAAGATGACAACTATTCTTGTGTCTGGGTTTCTGAATGTCAAAGGACATTTAATCGTATCAACTTGAGACTATAGTGATGATATTTCAGTATTAGGTTCTCTCATGCTGTCATTAAAAGTTGACTCATTTCTTGTGATGTTCTCACTATTGTTCTTTCTACATGGAGCTCTGTCTCTCAGATATAATCATACCAGCATTCATAATTTTAACGTACTTTATTGGGAGGTTTTACTTAACAGATCTACAGATTTTCTGATATCTTTATACCATTTCAACTCGTCCTCTAGCTTTTGGTTGAGATGCGTAGTTTCAAGTTTTATTGTGCTTGCTATGAAAAAAACTTGACCTCAAACTCCCAGTGGTTTTGGCGCTGTGATCGGATAGTGTGGTTTATAAGGCTTCTAATCATAAGGAAGTTATTTGTGTGGCTCACCAATTATCTTTCATTGCTTGCCTTTTGGTGGGAGGCGTTTCCCATTCTAAGGAAACTCTATTAATTCGGTATATTGTGTTGAAGTTAGCTCTTAAAAGCATTTTGGCGTGCATTTATCTCTGAACTTATGTGGAAGTTCCTGACCCTTGTAACCTTTCCTTTGCAAATTTCATGGATTGTGTTTCCTCGACCTCCTAGATTTTGACGTTGGACTGATTTTTCAATTCTGGCACTGCCTTAAATAGTTTTTAACTTCCAAGTTTCTTGGGATGAACTGTTTGAAACAATTATAAAAGTTTCAGTAGTTTGACTGAGCTTTCTGCTTTCAAAGTAGCAAGAAACATGGGGATGTAACAAGAGCTTTTGGAGAATGGGAAAAGGAGAATATCTTGTTTAGAAAAGAAAATAAGAGAAACGTCATTTGAGACAGTCATTTAGAGTATGATTAATGTAACTCCTTTTTCAGTTATCGTGCTTATGACTATGTTTCACTGCATCTCATGTGGTTATTATGTGCACTGTTTAGCCCTGATGCACCCTCTATAATAATTAATGCTTTCTACTTAGTTGACTAATTTTAGAGGCATAATTCTGTTAAGGTACGTGTGAATGGGTCAAATGCAGCACCTATTTACCAGTTTCTCAAGGCAAATAAAGGTGGATGGTTTGGTGCTAGGATAAAATGGAATTTCACCAAGTTCTTGGTCGACAAGGAAGGACACGTCATTGGTCGCTATGCCCCAACAACTAGTCCTTTGTCCATTGAGGTTTGTCTCTTTATTTATCCATGTGTATATTCTGCGCTTCTGAACAAGCTTTCATGTTCACTTGAATTCTCATTGTTGTCTTGCTTCCTTCTTTGTGGGCACAGACCGATGTCAAGAAAGCTCTAGGGGAGGCATGAATCAGAAAACTAAGCACATAAAACCTACAGAAATAGCAGTCCGCTTCATGTCAAGCTACTGATGTGTGAAATGTCATATTGATAGCTTAGAGATTAAGAGAAGTTGAAGTACTGTATTATACATAATTTTCATGTCTTGGAGTTCTTTTTATGAATATTTCTGAGTGCAACTTTCAGTTATCTTTATTTTATTAGGGTATTGCCTGATTGGTTGTTGGCTATTTATCTTAGCGGATCAGGATTTTCATGTCTATGATTAATGAAAGTAAATAGCAAGAACGCTATGATGACAATTTACAGGCTCCAAAATAGAAGAAAAAGAAGGGATGAGGTACTATGTTTTGAGTTGACTGTTTATCTTTTGGTTAAGTTTTCTTTGGATATGGCAATGATTACAATTAACTCGATTAATTGAACACTTAATAGTTTTTGATTTCTTTACAATTTTGAAGTATGGTTTACAAATAGAATTGAAAATTAAATTGATAATAAAAAGCAGAAATGAGATACCATGTTAAAATTAATATACAGTAAATATTGAATAAAATTAAAAAAATTTAAAATAAGATTAAAAAACTTGTCTATGTAGGGGGAAATTCAATGGAAGATATCGTCTACAAATGTCTATTGAATATCGTGAGCTGCATGTAAATGGGGAGAATAAGAAGGCATCGCTGGAAATGGAGACCACTTCATATTCTGATTTTGATGGCGCCACGTTTCATTAAATTTGTTGCTTATTTCTGTCTGATTTACTAAATGGTTGAGGCCCACCTGTCTCTTCTGGAGCTTTCACTTCTCAAAATAAAAGTTACTACCACTGTCTGTTACGGTTAAAATCACTTGTTACTGTGTGTTTTTTTATAATAATTTATTTATTAAATAGATAAATGCTCATGAAATATAGTAAGTATAAAATAATGAGAATAAACGATCTGTGGATGGTTCTATTCATTGTAAGGACTTTTAATCAAACATGCGCGCTTATATGTGTATAGTTATACATAAAGACTATCATATAAAGCTAAGCTCAATTAATTATAGTAGTCTAATATGATTATGATATTTTAAGCTTTAAACATCTATTTAAGTGTGGGCTTTATATATGTAAAGATTAGATATATAATTTCTAGTTTTATGACCAAACTAAAAATTAGATTAAGGTTTTATCCAAATAAAAGTGGTTATAATATTTAAATTAAACATACGCATAATTCCTTCTGACATCCCATCATCAGAGAGAAAGCAGAGAGTTAGGAAAAAACTCTGAAAAGATTACGTTCTAATTTGAAAGACAAACTATAAGACTTTAGTACGGATTTTACAATAAATTTAAGTATGCTTCCATTTTTATTTAATTCTTGATAATTTGATATGAACGAACCATATTTTTAAAGGGATTAAATCTCAACAAGTGGTATAAGAGTAAGTTCATAATTGGGTTATCAAGAATGGTTGTTTTCTTTTTTGTCTTCTGTAATCTTGAAATCATTTCTATATATAGATTTGACTGGTTCTATGGATCTGGTTAAAAAAATTAGGCTTTATTTTTTTTACGGTATTTAAAAAAAGGAAACATGACGGTAATATGTGTTGGAAAGGTGGTTTTCAAAAGCTTCCAATCTTTATCGCGATGGTTGTTTTAATGTTGATTTGTAAAATTTTGACCTAATTATCAATTTGAGCTAACAGGATTGTCAGTGTCATAGCATCAAGAAATTGGAACTATGACGCTTTTATATAGCTTATACAAAATTTTAGTATTTTTATTTCAGATTTTGGTAATTTAAAGAAATATATAACATTTGAAATTAAATTAATTGAAGCAACATATTGCCAAAGCAACCTTTCTTGTGAAAATTAATTTAACTTAGAATGTTAAAAGGTTTTATGTGTATGTTATTCATGCGAATATTGACTGGCCTAAAGGAAAGGTAATATTTGGCCCGAATTGCATATGCACTTGTGGTGGTAAATGTGTGACAATTATTCGGTATAACATGTGAACATTCAATCAGTCCAAAGAAAGATTTATTGTTTGACATGTATTATTGCCAGTGTTTGATCACTACGCCAAGGTAACACTTACAAGTTAGTATTTCTGTCCAAAGACTAAATATTAACATTTTGCTAGGTATCTTGTGAAGGGGCCCAACCGTTATCTATATATAATTAATTTTGCATATTATAGTGTTGTATATGTGAGTAATTAGATTTTGTCTGTTTTGTTCTCTGTTTAGTTCTTAGTTCTGCTACAAATATCTCTACTGTGTTAATTCAATTCCTATGCTTAATGGCACCAATTTTAAGTCATGGAAGGAGAACAATTTGATTATTCTCGGAGCCATAGACTTAGATTTTGTTTTACAAGTTGATCAACCTAATCCACTTACTAATGAGAGTACCTCTAATTGAAAGAGGGAGATGGAAAAGTGGGAAAGGTCGAATCGTATGAGCTTGATGATCATGAAAGGTGCCATTCCAGAAGCTTTTCGAGACACTATGTTTGATCAGATTACTACAGCTAAGGATTTCCTTGAGAATCTTGAGAGAAGATTTGCTAAAAATGAAAAGGTTGAAACAAGTACACTTTTGGCGAAGCTTATCTCTAAGAGGTAAGTAGGAAAAGGAAACGCAAGAGAGTACATTACGGAAATGTCTCATATTGCTTCAAAATTGAAAGCACTTAAGTTGGAATTATCTGAAGACTTGTTAGTGCATCTGGTTTTGATATCTCTTTCGACACAGTATAGTCAATTCAAGTTGAGTTACAACTGTCAAAATGAGACATGGTCTCTTAATGAGCTCACCTCATACTATGTCCAAGAAGAGGAAAGGTTGAAGCATGATAAGGTAGCAAGTGCTCACTTAGCCACAACATCTAAGGACAAAAGGAACAAAAGAAAGAAAACCAAGGAAGCTACGGTTCCGAAAACACAAAAGAAATAACAAAAGGAAGAAAATTCAAAAGGTTGTTACTTCTGTGGAGCTGAAGGTCATGTAAAGAAGTAGTGTGCCAATTATCACGCATGGCATGCAAAGAAAGGTATGCTTCTTTATTTTGGTTTGTTCTGAGGTTAATTTGACTTCAATACCTAGACATACATGGTGGTTAGATTCTGGTGCAACAACTCACATCAATGTGTTTATGCAGGGTTGCCTGAGTTGCTGAAAACCAAGTGATGGTGAAAGATACATCTATGTAGGTGACAGCAAGCTGGTAGAAGTCGAAGCAATAGGGACTTTTAGATTATTGTTAAGAACTGGATTTTATTTGGATTTAGTTGGGACTTTCATTGTATCGTCTTTTAGATGAAATCTGATTTCTATTTTTGCTTTGGACAAATCTGGTTATTGTTGTTCATTTGGAAATGGAATATTCAATCTCTTTTAAAATTCAAATTTGGTTAGTGCCGGTTCTTTATCAGGTTACGATAATCTATATATGCTTGACATTAATGCTTCATTTACTGAAGCCCTGCACATGGGTACGCGACGTTTAAAGCGCAAATTAACTGGCGAGAATTCTACCTCATTGTGATACAAGAGATTAGGTCACATCCCTAAAAGGAGAATTAAGAGACTTATGTCTAAAGGAATTCTCGATCCCCTTAATTTTACAGATTTTGCTACTTGTGTTAATTGCATTAAGGGGAAACAAACAAATGTCAGGAGATTAGGTGACAATAGGGCTTCAGACATTTTGGAACTTATCCATACGAATATTTGTGGGTCATTCCCTACAACTTCTTGGAATGGTCAATCGTATTTTATAACGTTCATAGAAGACTTCTCGCGATATTACAACCTTTATCTCATCCATGTCAAATCACACTCTTTGGACATGTTCAAAAACTTTAAGGCTGAAGTTGAGAACCAACTCAACAAAAGAATTAAAAGCGTTAGATTTGATCGTGGTGGCGAGTACTACGGTAGATATGATGGATCAGAGAAACAACATCCAGGACTGTTTGCTAAATTCCTAGAGGAATGCAGTATCCTCCCATAGTACACTATGCTGGGTTTGCCTAATATGAATAATGTTGCTGAAAGACGAAACAAAACGCTTAAGGATACGGTGAAGAGTATGATTAGTCATTATACCTTACAAGAATCACTCTGGGGAGAAGCACTAAAGACTACAACATATATACTCAACAAAGTTTCAACTAAAGCAACATATAAGATCTTTTATGAGCTTTGGATGGGCAAGAAGCCTAATTTAAAGCACTTGCACATTTGGGGATGTCCAGTTGAGGCAAGGCCTTATAAACCAAATGAAAAGAAACTGGACTCAAGGACTATCAATTGTTACTTTATTGGATATTCTCAAAGATTCAGGGGTTACAAGTTTTATGATCCCACTACTAAGGCAATTTTTGAGACGGGAAATGCCCATTTTTTTGAGGATGTTGAGTTTGTGGGGGAGATAGCATTAAGGACTTTGTTTTTGAAGAGGAACACATTGAAATTCCTCTAATTTCTATTAACAATGATCAGGGCCAAATTTCCATTTCTAGCATTGTTCAATAAGCAATTCCGAATTAAGACAGTTTCATGGAAACTCCTCAAGTTCAACAACTTGTTCCAGAAGAACAAACTCTATAACCTCAAGAACTTATGCCATTAAGGAGATCCACTAGAGAGAGGAGAAGTGCAAATCTAGATAATTATGTTGTATTTCTTCAAGAACATGAAGTTGACATTAGTATGGTGGAAGATGATCCAATCAACTTCCGTTAAGCCATGGAAAGTTATGACTCTTAAAAGTGGATTGATGCCATGAATGAAGAGATAAAGCCTATGAAGGACAATGATGTTTGGCTGCTCGTTTTGGAGGTGCTTCAGTGACCAAAGTGAGGTCACTCACAATTAAGTTTGATACTTATAAGAAGCGCCCAGATGATACAATGCAGAAGCATTTGAGAAAAATGTCCAACATGGTAAGTGAGTTACGTGATGTTGGTCATGAGCTGTCTGATGAGCAACAGGTGCAAGCTGTGATTCGTTCACTGCCTCAGAGTTGGGAGCATATGAAGATGCACCTAACTCATAATGAAAACATCAAGACAATGGAAGATGCTACAAGGCATCTTATCTTGGAGGAAGACCGTCTTGAAGCCTCAAAGATGTCTTCTGAGATATATGCAGTTAGTTCTAGCTCACATGGAGCTATAAACAAGAAACCCAAGAATCATGGTGGATATAAGTGAAAGAAGAATAAGAAATTCAATCACTCCCTTCAGAAATCTAAGAAGAAAAATTGGAATCAACGTTGAGAGGAAAAACGTCCCTTCAAGAAGAAGAACATAAAACACGTGAAGTGCTATAATTGTGGTAATAAGGGTCACTTTGCTCAAGATTGTACCGAGCCCAAGAAGGTACAACTTTATGGTACAAACATTTGTTTTGTGAATGTTTCTTGTTCTATTTTTTTAACTGAATCACATCCTTTGTGGATTGCAGACTCAGGAGCAACCAACCATATAGCGAAGGATCGTGATGCCTTCGTTGCGTTTCGTAAACTCCCACATAGTAGTCGATGACTTTATGTAGGTGATAATTCCAAAGTTGCTGTACAAGGAATTAGCACATGTAAATTGGACACGCGTGGAAGGCGACCCCTTATCCTACATGAAATATTATTTACTTCACAGATTCGTAGGAATCTTTTATCTGTGTTGATGTTAGTTAAAATTGGTTTTAATATAAATTTCCATAGTGGTGGAATGCATTTGTATCTTGGATCTATTAATTATGGTTGTGGTTTTTATTGGATGGTTTTATTGTACTGAGGAAAATATTAATATTAGTTATTCATTATTTACATCTAGTAATTCCAACAATGATGCAACTTTGTGGCATGCTAGACTATGCCGTATTGGTCAAAATCGAATAAGTCGATTAGCTAAAGAAGGACTTTTAGGTAATCTAAGTCAAGTAGATTTACCTACAT
>JANITX010000004.1:17905315-17922555 GCA_027564395.1 Erythroxylum ulei
TGAGCCCTATATGGGACAGTTATCAATGAGCCGGTATCCAATGGATACGGGACAGTTAGGCACTCGGTCACAACAAAGTAATAAATGAAAAATGAGTCTCATGTGCACTGCATATGCATAATATGAATGATTAAGTGTATTGACTGTGAAATAATGTGAAATATGTAATAATGTGAAATGCGAAAGAAAGTGAGATGTGTAAATTATGCGTTATGTGACTGGGTGAGCGATCAATGATGGTCACTCACTGAGTTCGCAAAAAATTATCCAAAATTTGCAATTATTTTTCAGGACTCAGAAGAATACCCTGTTAGGCAACGGGAGTATAAGTACCGCATATGAGTGAAGGAAGAAGTCGGGATCAGTTGCGTCTGCATTCTGTATTTGGTTACTTTGTACAAACTTGTTTTCCGCGATTTTTTTTATATAAGTAATGGATTCCGAAATTTTTGCACCATGTGTATATAAATGAATTTTTGTTGTAATGTAAAGCCTTTATAACTGAGATATTTTATCTCTGTAATGGGCCCTAAATGACTATTGAAATCTTGTTATTGTTATGATTGAGATTGAGATGATTGTATTACTGTGATTGAATTATTTATGAAATAGAAGTGGCCCAATCGGTAATTGATTTCTGCATATGCTTTTATTGTTATAAAAAATTGTGCTAACTTTTGACTGATTGAACGCTTTAGCACGCCACCTTCGCGGGCACGGACTCGGATATCACCATCGATATCGGGTTCGGGTCCTGCGGGAGTGGGGTGTTACAAAAGAAGCTTCACAGGATATGGGAATACACACACTCTCAATTATAGTTTTTTTTACTTTCACTAATTTGAATATAGTGTTCTTATCAAAGAAAGTCCTAACATTTCAGTCGTTCGTCAACATCTCTTGCGTTAAAACATCTAACACATCACACGTTATTGAACAAAACAAAAATAATAACTATATTGGAAACTTTGCATCATTAAAATTGGATCTAAGCATACTTTTAAGTCTTTTTCTATACTGTTTACAATTTTTTAATAATAGAAGAATATATAATCATTATTATTTTAAATAAATTAGTTGGTAAAATAGTATTGTAAAACTTAAATTTAATCCAAGTGATTGATAATAACATGTTAAAGCTAAAGCAAAGCAAAATTGTCCCTAGTAAGAGTTTTTGGAAATTAAAAAAACTCAAATTTTAAGATCTCTAATAGTAGTACAAACACTTTAAAACTCATCTCCTACAATTTAAAACACCTAAAAAATATTAAGAGCATATTGAAAATACAATATTATGACTTAAAATATATTAAAGATAAAGCCTATTAAATAATCATCATTTTTTAATCTTCATGATCAACATGACCAATATTACTTAAAAAATAATTACTTCAATATATCAACAAATTATAATAAATAAAAATAATTTAACCAATAGCTAATATTACTGCCAATATTACTATACTGAAGTGGGGATTATTAAAATAATGATTCTCTACCTTTTTCCATTAAAAAATTGCATATACAACTGAAATTAAATATCCTACCAAGTAGGTTTAAGTAGAAAATCCACATCAAGCTTAGTACATTCAAGACATGATCTCTCATTGCTTTTTCAATGACATTCAAAATGTTGAAGAAAGTATAGTCATCTCACAACCCAAGACCAATCCCTAAGCTTTAATCAAAACAAGTTATGGAAGAACATGAGGTTTCGAGGAAACATGAGACCATCTTCATCCCATTTAGACATGGAAAATGAAAAAAGATGAAAAGTCCCCAAGTTTTGTTGTTGCTTGAAAATGAGGTATCACATCCATGTGCTCCCATAAAGACATGGCAAGAAGAAGAGACTGGACTTAAAGCGCCTCTAGTCTAAAATGAAATTACTGTACATGGAGCTGAGTTTGGGTTTTGAAGGGCGGCAATTATTGAGGTGGGCACCATGTTGTGATTGACTATGACTATCTACATGCGTTTTTCAACTTTGCTCGACAACATGCACGTGCCTATAGATCACACTAACCTCCGGCTGGTCCCGCGGTGGATGTTACGGCGCTGATATGTATATATGTTGGAGCTTACAGTAATTGGGAAAGATAATGTTTCTTCCTCAGGTAGGTTAGGATGTTAATATGAAATACCCTCTGACAACTGCTATTTTTTGTGAGTTGACCAATGATGGCACGTACATTTTCTTTGGATAGATGGACCTTCGCGTATACAAAAAATGGAAATGCATATTAACTAGAAAATAAAGTGCATGAAGTAAAAAAAGGACATCCATGAAAAGTATGTTCTCATAATAAAAAGCTGGGAAGTATTGATTTACATTGTACATATACTTGGTCAGCTGATGACATGTCAGAAGTAAAAAAAAAAAAACGAACTTTCTCTATCTGTAGAATGAGCCTAATCTGAGAATTACAGGTTCCTCCTTTAAGATAAGGGTGGCTACCAGCTAGTGTATTCCATTTCAAGTGACAAGCTGCCACTTACTAGGACACGCACATAATTAATTAGGGTCAGGGCCTAATCATCTGACCTGGGCAGTGGTTTTATTTGGTCAATGGAACATCTATATGTAAGCATATTTTTTCACTGCATAGCATCATCAATTTCTTCACGTCGTCTGAGGGGATTATTCCGAGATTATTATTAGTATTTCTTTTGTGTAAAGAAATCATCAAATATTCGTGGCACCGTTATTATGCAGGAAGAATTTATCCAATATAAATCAAGAACGCATGCGGACAGGAATGACCCCTTAATTGGATGACAAGTCCTAAATCCAGTTGGTTTGGCAATGCAGACAAGGTAATTTGTCTGCTTAGTCATCTTTCCATAAACAGTGTCGGAAGTATGGCCCATTGTCCCAAGCAGAGGCTAACATTTGCCACCCACCACAAATTATTTCGCCACATATCTAATCTCTTCAACTCCTCGGTTACTTTTCCTATATAAAGGACCATTTTCCTCATTACTCTACCAAGCCATAACCCTAACTTCTGGTACCCACTTACCAAATCTCAGAAGCCAAATAAGTCTAAGCCTTCCCTGAACCGACTCTAATATAGCAACAACTGCATTTCCTATCAGGAGCATGAAGCGGAAGTCGTGGCAGAGGTGTTCCAAGCAGATTAGAGAGCAAAGAACCAGGCTTTACATCATCTGGAGATGCACTGTTATACTCCTTTGCTGGCATGATTAACATTTTCGTGATCATGGGGTTGGTGGGTTTAAGCAAGCAAGCATCTGGAAATCAATGGAGTTTTGGTTTTGTTTCTAGGTATGGAGATTCCTCCGTGTCCTTGACATTTAAACTAACCTTATATGAGCATGGAAGCTCAGATGCTGGAAACTAGGGGGCGGTTAGTGTACAACTAATGGGCCATAATTTCATGATTATGAGAAGAGAGAGCTTTTATTTTTGGAAAGTTATTCACATAGCAGGTAATTCCTGTTGATGTTGAAATACATGTAATTACAGTAACAAACTGAGAAGTTTTTAAGTTCAACTTTGCTTCACCTTGCTATTCATAAACCTCCTAGCTATTCGTATTCCTGTCTCAAGAGAGCAATATCAAATCAATTCGCAACAAATTTATCATTTAGCTTTTTGAGAAGTCAAATAAGAAGAAAATAGTGCAATCCACACATGTTTCCTCGGTTGCAGTCGTGGAAAAATCATGGGACTTTGGTCTGATCACAAATCGGAAACTAATAAATAAAGAGGCTGTACAGAAACGAGTCCAAGCAATTGAATATGCCTTGCAAGGTTAATTATGTTCTCAACATTCTTTAAAGTTGGGATTCGATTATTATCCAGTACAAGTTTCCATCACACCTATGATTGTGTAGTTTCTTATGACGAATGAAGTCTGAATTATTTGGAAAAGTAAGACTCTTCTAAACTAAAAGTTTTACTTTCAAGTATAATTTTTGGAGTTCTTTTGAAATTTTTATGATAAAATGTGCCTTTATAAAATTATATAATTTGTCGTTATGTTAATTTTCGGAAATTTTTTTAATACAGCCTGGTTAGAGTACATGTCGTTTGCATTACATGTCGAAAAGTCTGATAGAATCTTATTATCATATCTGTAATTAAGTAAGGTAGAAAACAGGAAAAGAGAAGATGAGGAACATAAAGAAAAGAGAAGACTTCCTCAAGTCACCATATTCTAAAAGGTTGTCAATTATACTAACAGAATAACATATTGACAAAATATAAACTACTAAGTTTGTAATTTTGTAAACAACAAAACATTCTTCTAACTTCCAAAGCTCTATTTTAGGCTTGATCCACTTGTTTCTTACTCTTTTCTTATTTCTGATACACAAATTTAATTTGGGGCCTAACAATCACCTCCCTTTTTGAAATTCTCCTGATTCTTAAGGTGAAAGGTTGGAAACTATTTCTTAAGCAAGGTCATAGGTTCTCAAATGGCCTCAAACTCGGATAGCTATATCTATTTGTCAAAAACTCGTGCTCTTTTGCTACCTTAAATTTGTTCACCGCCTTCTTAGGTTCAATCACCTATTCTATATTCTCACTTAAAATTGGAGGCATTGGTTGACATTTGGATGGGTCTCCAATAACTTTTTTTAATTAAGGCACATAAAAAATGAGGTGTATGGTCGAAGTTTTGGTAAATCAGACTTATAAGTCAACCTTCTAACTTTACTAACAATTGTAAAAGGCTCGAAGTAATATAGAGATAAATTTTCGTTAATCCTTCAAGCTAACAACTTCTGCTTATAGGACTACAATTTCAAATAGACCTACCTTTCTATTTAAAATTCCACATCCCTTTAGTGTTGATCTACTCTTTTTTTCATTTAGTTTTGGGCAATATGATATCACTACAAGAAAATGGGTAATTATCGACGGAATAATGGAACTTTCCGTTGGTACAGTACATTTGTGACGGAATAAGAACGACGGACATAATGGTCGTTAAATAAGCTATCGGTAAATGTTCCGACAATAATATTTTCCGTCGGTAAATATACGGGCGGAATGTTCTTTTCGTCGGTGAGAGTGGATGCGTATACCGACGGTTCGGTCGGCAAAGCAATTATCAGATACTGACAGCAATGGTAGGGGACAGGCGGCAGAGGCGGGAGGAAGAAGACGGAAGTGGCAGGCGCAGGCGTGGGATGGTGGGGGGAAAGAAAGGGTTGCGTTGGCTTTAATGATAACCAAAACGATGTCGTTTTGGTTAACATTTAATGCTTAAATGTTAACCAAAATGACGTTGTTTTGGTTCGCTTAAATGTTAACCAAAACAGCGTCATTTAGATACTGATTAAAACGACGTCATTTTCGTTTTGTCCAAACGACATTGTTTTAGTCATTATTTGAACTTATAACATATAACCCAGATACGACGTTGTTTCATATTGAATGCATATACGACGTCGTTTTATTTATGAATTCAACCTTTACAACTTTCACAAAACGACGTCGTATGGTTCCAAACCTATATGACGTCGATTTAGTTATTTCAATCCTACAACCTAACGACGCCGTTTTATTGGGGTTACAATTCGACGACTGAGGCGCATTTTTTCTGACGTCTTTATCGACGACTATAACTATCGGTATACATTTTGGCCTCTTTCAGCGACATAATTTATCACCGTTCCCAAATTTATCAATCCCGACCAACATTGCCGACTTCTGTTCTTGTTCCGTCGATATTTGCCCACCGTTTTATTTCCGTCAGTAAATGCTTGTCGCCATTTGACAGTTTCCTTGTAGTGTATTATTCCTAAGTTCCAAAAGCATCTCATCATGTGGTCATAACATGCTTTCTAGACTCTCCCACACATTGCCTTATAAAGAGAGTCCTTGATGGGTGTATGGAAAGAAGAGTTATACCAAAACTCAACCAACGAAATACATCTTAGCCAATTCTAAGACCAATAACAAGTGAAACAATAGAGGTACATCTTAAGGCATCTCATCACCTTATAGATAATAAGATATACTCTGTCTAAGATGAGTTTGTTGTAGTCTGAATAATTCTTCCTAAAAATTTCTCATGAAAACTTCTTATCTTTTAGAGATAACTGAGAAGATTTACAATATGAAAAATAACTTTCTAAAATACTTTTTTGACCAAAAAGGATGCTTTAGTAGAATAAAATGGTTATATTAGCTAAATAATCCACTACCTCATGTATAGTATTATATTCATGTAATTTTAGTAGTCCTTTCATAAAGTCCATTGCCAAATCTTCCTAGATAGCTTGTGGGATAAGAAGAGGATGCAACAGATCCGAAGGTGAGAAGGTTTCATATATTTGGTTGACATGTTGGATAAGAGCTTACAAACTTGTTAACGTCCACATACATGCTTTTCAAAATAATTCCCCTAAAACTCTTTTATATGCCTTTAGGAAACTTCTATGCCCGCCCATTAGGCTACTACGAAATTCCTACAACAAATTTAGCAATATCTCCACGAATCAAGGCACCATAATTTTGCCTTTGTATTTAGTATGTTAGGATCATAAATCCAACCTAATTTGGATTATGGATCCCCTTAGAGGGAACAAATGTGCTCAATGTGCTTCTAGTCCTTATGGACAACATCCTCAATCTTCTTTCAATTAAGCAATATAGTATTAGTAAGAGCATTAATTTCAGTCAATGCTAGGAACCGAGAAAGTGCATCAGCCACTTTATTTTCAAATTTTAGCTTGTATTGTATTTCAAAATTAAACCTAGTAGTTTGATTAGTCAAAGTTGATATTCTAAAAAAACTTGTTATTGCTCTAATAGATGGAAAAAGCTACATTAACTAGTTCAAACAATAAAATGCCTTCCCAATAAAGAATGTCACGACTTTTGTATTGCAAAAATGTGGTCATTAATTCCCTTTCATAAATTAATATTTTCCTTGCCAAACTCCCCAATATATGACTGAAAAAATTGATCTCCCATTTCTGAAAGAATAACCACTACACCTGTACTTGAAGCATCAATTTTTAACATGAAAGTAATAAAAAAATCAAGTAAGACAAGAGTTGTTACCTCCTTTATGGCTACTTTTAGGAGATTCACAGCCTAAGTAGCTTCGTCACTCCAACTAAAGCTATCTTTCTTTAAGAATTGGGTTAATGACATTAAGAGTTTTCCATAATCCTTTACAAAATATTGATAGTATCTAATAAAACCCAAAAAGTCCTCTTAATTCTTTCAAATTCTTTGGTACTTGGTACTTGTCACTTTGCTATTGTCTTAAATTTCTCTAAGTCTGTAGCTACTCCTACCACTAAATTGATATGGCCCAAATACCCCAATTTTGGATGCCAAAACAACACTTTTTTATATTGACAAAAAGCTTCTTGTCATGTTAAATGGTTAGTTACATCTTGAATGTAAGTCTCATGTTCAATAAGTGAAGTACTATAAATCAAAATGTCGTCAAAATACTAACACATGCCTCCTTATAAGACCTTTGGATATATAATTCATGAGAGTTTGGAAGATTATAGGGGCATTGGTAAGACTGAACTACATTACTAAGAACTCATAATTCCTTTTGTATGTTTGGAAGACCATCTTGTATATATCTTGAGGCTGAACTCTAGTTTTGGTGATACTCTAATACAAGGTCGAGCTTAGAAAACAATTTTGCTATATGGAGTTTGTCAATTAACTCATCGATATTAGATTCAAAATTAGGGAGAGATTATAGCTCTTAATAGTCCACACAAAACTACCAACTTATACTCTTGCCTAATAACACGAGACTCAAAAAGGGGTTGTTGCTCAATCTAATAATTCTTATAGTTAATTTTCTAAATACTAGTTTCTCAATCTCGCTCTTTACATATGGAGGTATTAGTAAGGTTGGACTTTATTAGGTTATATTCTCTCTTTCAACATGATGACATTGTTATAGTTACATTTTGGTGGAAATTTAATAGGTGTTTGAAACACAACTTGGAAGTCTGATAATACCCCATAAATCCCTAGATCAATCACTTCCACTTTATTGAACTCTTGTAATTCCAAATGATGCAATTCTAGCAATAATCTCTTCTCCTTTTTATAGAAGGTTTTTAAATAATACCAAGGCCTTACTTAAGCTGGGGTGTCCCTTCAATACAATCTTCTTCCTATTCATGATAATTGTCATTACAAGTTTCCTTTAATTGTCTTTGGTGACCCTAAAATTGTCAACCATTTGAGACCAAGAATCACATCAGAAGGACCTACTGGAAAAGGTAGATAATCTTTTACAATAGTGAGCTCTCGTAACTTTAATATTACTATTTGAAAAATTCCTTCTCCTTTTAACCAATTTTGTTCCTAATTATGATTGTATAACTAGCCATAATGGACACTAGAATGTTTAATTTCTCAATAAGAGTATGTAAAATGAAGTTATGAAGCTCCTATATCAATCATTACCACCACTTTAAGTCCCTCTATCGATCCTTTCAAATTTAAAGTTTATGGTGACGTCAAACCCGTAATCGAGTATAATAATAACTCAATCCCTTCTAGGACTGTCATCTCCTTATCTAATGCACCTATGTTATTAGATCCTCCATCGCCATCGTCCTCGTTTCCCACAGTCCTTACATGTGATTCTCTATTTTTGCATTAATATCCCATATACCACTTCTTATCATATCGATAACATAATACCTTATCTCTCTATATTTGGGCTTTGACAACAGATACTTTCTTATATGAAGAAAAAGTGGAAAAGGAGGTAGTGGAGGTGATAGATTTTAGTTTAGGTCTATTGGTATAGGATGAATTAGAGAGGGACAATTAATATTTGATAGATAGTTTAGTGTTTGAAGTGTTAGGGTTTAATATATTGAGGTTAGGTGGGTTTGAGTTCATTGGGCTGGTTATTTTAGTAAGGTCTAAGAGACTATTTTTGGTCTGGTTTATATGTGATTGTGATTGAAGGGAGCTTTGAATGTTTCTTTAGGTTAAGTAGGGAAAATATTACTTATTTTTTCTTTTCAAATTAAGCTGCCACATGTATTGTTTCCTTCAAATATCTCTAGATTCAACATAAACAATTCAACTTTAATCTTCTCTTATAACTCATTCATAATCACTGCTGTCATTGTTAGTTCTTCAATTTTACTTGCAACCATTGCTAGCATCTTGAATTGTATATGATACTAAGCAATAGTTTCGGTATGATGGAGAAAAACCTATGGAGGATTGACCCATCTTTTGGCCCCAAAAATCTCTACAATATTATGATTTTTAGTTCCTCTTAAGAAGAAGAGGGCTTCTCTCTTTCTTTGAATCGAAGCCATGCCTGTACTTCTCCCTCAAAACACATGCTTACTGCCTTTAGTTTTTTAGCATTTGTCAGCTTGTTGACGGATAAGCAATGCTTAGCCTTGAATATCCATGAGTTTAGATCCTCTCCCCCAAAAATAAGAAGATCTAACTTCGTTAGTTGTCGCTTCTCCTCTATTATTTTTTCCATTAACACTTTAGTATCTGTCAAGACTGACTCCACCCTAGAATGGGTATAACTGGACTCTACATGGGCATTACTCCACACCTCTGGTTCTTAAGAATCATATAAAATGACTCTTCTAATCTCTAGGCCAAAACAACCATCAAACTATTAAACTCTGTCGTTATTTCTACCATTTCCTTCTTTATGGCTAACAACTATTAGAACTCACTTTCTATTTGTTCCGATCAAGTCTTAATTCTAATAATGGCATCAACTATAAAGTATTGAAGCTATAATACCAAAATGATAGAAACTTACTACTATAACTATAAATAAAGTAGAAATAAGGAAGTGAGGGTGATGAATAGAAAGAAAATGGGAAGAGAATCTATAGGAGGTGATTGTATTCTTGACGACAAAGAAAATGATAACTTTCGAGAGGTTATCTCCAAAATAAAATCGCAAATCTGACATCCTTCCTTACTTCACTTGTCTCTCCTAAATAATACATTCTATGCTAACAAAAATAACAAACTTTGTCACGTCACCATATTCTACAAAGTGATCAATTGTACTAGTAGAATAAGATACTAACAAAATATAAAAGACCCAAAAATCAAGACTCAAAATATGTAAACCAACAAGCCTACAATTTTGTAACCAATAAAACATTTTTTCAATCTCCAAAATCTACTATCAAGCTTGAGCTGTCTATTTTTTGCTATTCTTTTCCTGTCTATGATACATAAATTTAAATTGGAGCCTACCAGTTTGTGATGTTATTTAACTTGAATATAGTGAAATTTTCCTTTAAGTTACTAAATTATATTGGGATAACCAATCTTAAAGTGTTCAATCTCTTAGGATTTTTTCAATTTTGTGCTCAAGATTTTTAAAATTTTTAATTAAATGATCAACCTTTTAAAATCTTAATAGTTTAGTTTAAGACGTTATTTTAGGACATCTACAAGTTATGAAGAGTAAAGATTTTGTTAGTCAAATTAGAAAATTACTAACGGGATTAAGTTTTGAACTAAAATGTCAAAACTATAAAAGGTTCGTTACTTAATTGAATAATTTTGAAGCTTAGACACTAAATTGAATTTTTTTTTCAAAAGGTTGGAGACTTTAACATTAGTTATCCCAATAATATTCTTTAATTTAATTATATAACATAACTATATTTAATCTAATTGATATAATAAAAATTCTCACTGATGAGTATATTAGTGATTTGGGTGGAAGAATATATAATTTGAATCTTAATAAAAGAAATTCATGACTATCTTCTGTGATAGAAAAATCCAATTTTCTCATCCTTCTCTTCATTTTTGTATTATATCTGTAATATTGTAAAAATAAAATCTAAGTTCAAAATATTTAAGAATGGTAGTGCCAAAAAAAATCTTATTTATTATTTTTGATAACTTAAATAGACCCAATTCAAATATAACGAAATTAATAATCAACTCTATTATTTTGTTCATTTTAACAATTGGGGAATGGTTTGTTATTTTAATAATTTAGGTAATTAATATGTTTTTTATTGATTAAATTATACCATAAATTATTTATTAGGTGTTTAAAAATAATTTAAAAAATATTATTTATAATGGTTATAACAACCAAAAATAATAATTCTCAATCATAATCTATATTCCTTTTTCCAGTTTTCTCATGTTACTCTGTAGGCTATGGGGTTGGAATGGTTGAATAATATTTGGGCCTTGGTACGAGGTGAAATTTCAAAGATGCTTTGAAATCTCAAGCACTTTAAAATTTTGGTATTGATTTATGTAAGTAAAATATAATATTAAATGATTATAATTTATAAATTATTAAGAAATAAGTTATTTTAATTAGCTGAAACCCAAAAATTGAAATGCACTTTTCATGCCTTCATTAACAACAATTTCACATAAATCTCGATTCCCAAATCGCAGTGGCCAGTAAAGCGTAAAGAAATAACCTACAAAACATGTGGCTGTAGCTGTATGGGATTTCACATAAATTTCGCTTTTGTTTTATGCCATTTATGATGTTATTAACAAAAATCTGTTTTTGTAGTAATTAACTTCGAAATCAAATTTGATTTTCAAGTGCTACTTTCTTAGATGATCATATTTCATATCTACTGTAATTTCTAAATCAGTCGTTATATTTTCAAATTTAAATATTAAAAATTGGTCTAAAATTGAAATAATTTGATTTTTGGAATAAATTTATCAAGTCAAATTAATATGTACAAATCTATGTTCAACAACCTCCTCAATTTGGGTCCTGAAATCTCCAAATTGATTGCTCCAAACTCGTAAATGCTAAAGATGTTTCTCGTGTACCATTAATGACTTCCGTTTATCAAAGTGTACAACTCCAGTCATCGTTCCGTCTCTCCTGCGCCGTTTCCATTTTTCAGCTCTGAATTAAAAACAGACACCAAGCCCAAAGGAGTTCACATTATAGGTTTCGCACGCCTACTTTGTTTATGACAAAATCAATTTAATTATTAAAATAAAAAAAAGAATTAGCCAACTCATGGAGGTGCTTAAATATTGTTGTCATAAAGCCAAACAAAAACAATAAAGAGGCTCCCGCCAGAGGTCCGGTAAAAAATCTAACTATAACCTATGAATCATAGATGTTATTCATAAGCCAATTGACCAAAATTAAGCAACTAATTATTAGTATTTACAGAGGTCAACTTTATATCACATACCAACTTCAAAGAATTCCCATCCCTCCTCATCCAAAGAATCTTTGACAATTGCATTAGCATTGTCCTCGTCAAATCTGCAGTTTAGTGATTCTCCATCAACAGATGATGCGGGGTTTGCTTCTTCTGGCAGCTCAGAAGTCTCAACTATTGGAGCGGTCACCGTACTTCTTGACATACTTCTGTGGGACGAGCCTGATGAGGCTAAAATGCAACTCGTCTGACTTGATGAAATAGATTTGCTCAATGGAACTCGCTCATCAAACTTCTCTTTCAACAGTCTCACATCCTGACATATAACAGAGATCTCTCCTCTGCAAACAAAATGGATAGGCATTCTCTCATACTAGCATAGCACACTTTGAACTAACTAGCAAAACACAAATGATTGCAAAATACAGTAAAGTTTCAAGATTGCAAGTAAACTAAACTATGTTTATGTATTGTGATAGGAACAAGTGAATTCCCTCCTATTCATAGATAAAAGTTCTTCGGGCAAAACAGTAGTTGCATTTGGACTGAGCACAATGGAAAGATAGGAATACTATTAAACAGATATCTACAATTGGAAATAGAAACACAAAATTCAAGAAATAATAACAGGAAGACTTACTGCAGTGCATCAACAATCCGCCCACGTTCCACCAGGAAATCATGTAACTGGAGTAGAGCAAATACGCAAGGTAAGAAAGAGATCAATGTAATTTTCTTAGGCTGGTTAAGAATCAAATACTAGCCTAGGAGCTACCTTAGAATTTGCATCTGCCTCCTCTTGCAGGATCTTTGACTCTTGGACCACCTTCTCCATGATAGCTTCTTGTTCAGCAAGACCAATTCGTGCAGCTTCTTCCTTTTCTAGCTTCTCCTGCTCAGATGCTAGTCTCAACTCCTCAGCTGCTGCTAGTCGTGTTTTTAGGGTTTGATGTATCTAAATATAATATCACATTCAAAATGTAACTACCCCACACTTTCAAAGAAGACAGATGGCAAACAAAATTCTAGCACAATAGTCATGAAATCATTGAGCACACTACACACTTAGGATTAGACAGTTGCAAAAACACAACCTACGCTGAAAAGGAAAGAAGAGAAAGCAGAAACAGGAATCATACATAAGAAATAGAATTGAAAAATAAAGGATCAAGAATACAAAGAAGTACCTCATCAAGAATAGCAAGAGCTCTATCTCTTTCTTCTGACAATAGAAGTAGGCGAGCCTGCAGTTCCTTCATTTCGGTGCCTAGAATTGCCCTCTCACCATAAATTTCTCCAGCATGCTGAACAATCAGTGAATCAGATTTGGGATTACGAAATGAAGAACATGTACTGAGAAATTCTATAAGCATGTTTTACAAGTAGTAGTCACACAAGATGCTGCAACATACCATGTCATTTGTCTCCTTTGCATGCACAAGCAACTGTTTAAGCTCTTCCACCTTGACTAAAGTGTCCAACCCTCCCCTAGAAGCTTCCACTTTGGCTTTTTCTGCTGCTTGCTCTTGGAGTTCAACTTGTCTCATCATGAGCATAACTGACTCCATGGCTGAAAACAAGGTATTCTGAATCATCACCAAACAATTAGATAGTTCCTTATAGACAAGGCAAATCTAAGAACAAAGTTATCAATTGATGAGGTGAAACAGAATTAAGAAGTGAATGACTTAACTTCACTATTCCTTGCTTCTTCTATAGTCAGAAATGCCACAATATTTTGAAGATTACACCGTCATATTTACCAAATTAAATTGCTAGCGATTAACGATTTATTTTATTTACAATAATAAGCAACATTAATCTTCTGAAGAGTTGAGCATCATTTTGCAATAAGAGAACACCCAAAATTGTTACCTTGTTGTTTCTAGCAGATTCAATGATATCTTCAAGAAAATTGATCTTCATCTCTTGGTCAGACTTTGCACTCTTATTCGAGCAGCTTGAAAATTCAGTATCTAGATCATCATCTGCAGCATGCTGGGTATAAACAGAATTTTCCATCTCCAGTGTCGTCGCATCTAAACATGATTCTACTTGAGGCCACTTTCCACAAAAAACCGGGACAGAATCAATTTGACATTCAGAATTCTTAGCTAAATTGTCAGTAGTCAAGCTTTCATTGCTCCCATCATTTTCCTGTATCAAACCGGCAGAGTTGACTTGTGGGATCTCGTCATTTCTGGTTGTGATGAACACACTTTGGACTTGACCTAAAGAAGTTGGCAGCTCACATTTTGTTTCAGACCATATTTGACAGGAAGAAGTGATGTCTTTATGTCCCAAAGCATTCAACATGATTTTGGAAGTCTGACTTGAGCAAGACTGGACATTTTCCTCTTGAAGTTTAGGATTTACCAATAGAATCAATTCCTCATTTTCAGAAATTTCCTGTAACTGATGACTAGCAGCATTTGAATCATTAGACGAAACAGATGAATTCTGGCTATTGAATTGATAAGCTGAGTCAGAAGAATAGCCACTATTTGTAAGATGGCTTTTGTCACTATCGATACCACTTGCAGAACCCACATTGCAGGTATTTTCTTTAATCAGTAGCATTTCTTCTGAAGGAATATCCACAGTTCTTTCTGGAGTAACTTGATGAGGTGTCAACACATTGGCCTGTTCTTCCATAACTGCACAATTAACAGAGAAGTATCAGGAGTCGTGCATAGAGCAATGAATTGCTTAAATGTATAAGGCTTAAAAAATACACAGGTCTCCTTCTTATTAAGGATAAGCAAAAGTCAGATTGAAGGTAAACATAAGTCAGATTGAAGGTAAACATAGAAGTACACAGTCATATATTTGCTCTCTGATAGAAAATTAAGACCTTGAGAATTTGATGAACTAAGGAAATGCCCAGATAGACGAGGAAGGACATCTGAAATAACTATTTCCACAGCGGTATCAGGGTCTTTTGGGTGCTCAATAGCGACAGCCCTCAGAAGGCGTGAATCAACCTGCAGAAGATGATATTATTTAAAAAGACTTCGTTGAGAATTAAGAATTGAGACAAGAATGTCGTTGACAAACAGCTTACTTTAAGATTAGAAAATGGTCTAAGCATCTTCACTCACAAAGTAAGAAGAGAAGAAGTAAATTTCTATCATATTTCCATCACATTAAGACATGAAGAAACTGTGTAAAGGAGTTCCTTCAAATACGATAAACCAAACCCAAACTTCTAAAAATTACATAAGTGAGTAAGATCAATTACTTAAAATCAACCTCATAGAACCGTAGGAAATAAGATCGATACCTGCGGAAACACTTCCATCAAGGATTGATAAACTGTATTGAACCCCATTTAGCCAGCTATCAATCTGTAAAATAATTACACTACAGGTAAGAAAAAGATTATAAAATCTAAAAAATAAAAAGTTGGAAAATAGCAACCACTTAGCAGAAGATTACTTATCGATCAAAGATTAATGATTGATGATCTCAAACACAGAACCAATTCGATAAGAAGTTCTGCTAAAACGCTAGATTTAACCTAGAATCATGAATAGGAAAATAGTTACCAAAACCCTAATTCTAAGGCTTCCCGATTACAGAACAAGACAACGCAATCAAAACCCCCAGACAAATAGGAAATAATTAGTTGAGAAGAATGAACTGAAGAGCTAAAAATGAAAAATTAAATCCTTTTTAGTACTTGTCTTATTGTTTTCTACAACTTTCTGGGGAACCAAAACAGAGAAAAAGCACCGACCTTCGCAGTGAGACTGGAGGAGGGAGAGGGACACTTAGAGAGAAAGGGAGAGGTGATTGGGAATTGGAAGAGTTCGTTTTTTAGGGAAACTAAAAAGAAGAGAGAGAGAACGAGGGGTACAAAACTGGGCATAGAGGAGTAAAATGTAAAGATGAAGCGAGGGTAAATTGGACATTTGAACTAGTATGCGTTTCCACGTGGATTAGAATTGCATGGAGGAGGTTATTTAATTTTTCGACGAGAAGATGAAGTGCATATGATAAAATGACGAGGAAACTTCCTCTCACCTTTCTCGGAAGGAAATCGTCTGTACCGTTTGTCCAGTTCCAAACCAGTGCCAAACAATAATATCCACAAAACTCACTTATTTGTTACAAAGTTTGTGGATGAGATTTTGGGAACAAGTTTGGAACTGAGAAATCTTTGCAGACTATTTGGTCTCCACCCTCCTCTTATGATGACTCATGTCGCATACTCATATGCAACGACGGTGTCAAAAATTTAAAATAGAATGATTTAAATATTTAATTTTTTTAAATTTTAAGAGATCCAATATACCATAGACTTTAAATAACTCTATCTTTTATATATATATATATATATATATAATAAAAATCAAAACATTTAATTTTTTAAATGTTGAGGGCGGTGCACCATGCCCCCACGAAGCTCCTTCGTTGCTCACATCTATAGCTCTATCATTTCAATAGGGTTTATTTACTTTTGTCGAACTTTGTCGTCATGACCTCGTTATTAACCTACCTTTATATTTTGTTTTATTTTATTCTTCCTAAAAGTTTACTTTGAATATTTATAAAAAATAAAATAAGAACTTTTTTTCAACTTTAGTTAGTTGACCCTGCCCAAGATTACTGACTTGTCCAAAGAGACCCCATCTTTAGATACTTGGATTACTAAACTATTCTTTGAGTTTTTCCTGAGAGCTTCTTTATAGGTATTTGTGGATTTGGCGTGTGTTTCAAGTTTGAGGTCGATGTTCGAAACAACTGGTATTTTTTCTGTAATAGGAAGGTGATAAGTTCAAGTCATGGAATTTTTTTAAAAGATAAGTTTGTACTCAATTAATTACAAGCTCGTGATCTTTTGTTTTTGTTTTTTCTTTTTAAGTAGTATGTAAATACTTATATGTGATTATTTAAGTTTACGTTCCGATAAAACTTTTAAGAAAACTAAGGTGTACTTGTTTGGTAGGTACGAGGCAAAGAGAATGGATATAGAATGAAAGATTGAGTTTGGTAAGGAACTATGATTATAGAGTTATTATTTTGATTACCCATTTTTGGGTAATACCTCATTCCTCTCCTAATCTAGAGGAATGGGTATCATTGTTATGTAA
>JANITX010000004.1:18008193-18032477 GCA_027564395.1 Erythroxylum ulei
TTACGGCTACACAGGACCATTATATGGGAATGTGTAGTGCGTCATGAATTTGGACCTACCCAAACCATTATGATGTGATTATGTGTTTTCATGTGTTGATAAGTTTGATGATTGATTGACTTGTGTGAAGTGTAAAATTGCTTAACAAGTTGACAATTGTGAAAAATGGATGTTTTATGGATTTCAAAGAGGTTTTGCTATAATCATGAAAGTTTCAAATGGTTTTCGCTTATTACCGTTTATAAACTTGTTACCCACGAGCTTTCGAGCTCACCCCCATTTCCGTCCCATCTCCAGGTGTTGAGCGAGGGACCAAGTGAAAGAAAGTCAAGACATTACTCTGGAAATTGCATGTTTTGTTTTGTATTGGATTAATTGATGTAAACCAAGGGTTCAGATGTATTTCAAGAAATTATTGGGTTTTGCACCTTTGTATTTTAGATATTGATATTGATATTGTAATATGGCTTGGAAATGCCATTGGAGCTTGTAAACTCATATTTATGATGTAAATGAAATATGGAATTGTGTATGGTTTGGAATATGAATTTGTGTATGTATGATTGTGAGATTGGAATGTGAAATTGGGTATGTATGATTGTGAAATTGGAATGTGAATTTGGGTATGTAAGATTGTCAATTTGGAATGTGAAATTGTGTATGGATGAGGTGGAGTAGAAATACGGATTAATTAAGGATGAGATTGAGTTGGAATTAAGTACACTTAAAGAAGTAATTCATGTGAGTTGATGAACTTTGCATATGAATTGATATATATATATATAAGTGAGGCAATAGGGACAAGAAAGATAGGAATGTTATGAATCATGAGATGTTGTTGAATATGAGGAATCAAATGAATTGAGGCTAAGAATTTGATGAATTTCAATTGGTAGTTGAATTGCTAATAATGATGTTGTAATTGAGGAAGTGAAGTTAGGAAGGTTTTGTAAGCTTTAACAAGGATAAAATTTATGTCTGACTTCAAGGGAAATTTTGGAATAATTGAGATAGAATTGGTAAAAATTGTCTTCATGAAAGTTGTAGCTTCTCTTTTTAGCTTTCCGACGCTATAAAGATTGTAATTTTTGGATATCGGAATGAAGAGATAGGATTGTTACAAGTTATGATGTTGCCTAGGATTTATGTATGATGACAGCTTTGGTATATTGATGAGGATTGTGGTTTTGATGAACCAATTGAGTTGATATTTGAGAAATTGGTGAGTTGAACTTGGTGTTTGAGTTTTTATGAAGTGTTTTAGCATGAGAATGAGTGAATTTGGGAAGATTATAAGTGTTTATGATGTTAGAATGGTTGTTAGAAGCTTTGGAGGGGCATTTCAGGACTTTGGGGAGGCCCCATGTCCGTTAAACGGACATGTAAGTCAGTTAAATGGACCTTCTCGGGTGTAAAAACACCCCTTGAGCAGTCTATATCCATTAAACGGGCATGGACCTTCTCAGGTGAAATGGTGCAATTTGGTCGATTCATGTCCGTTTAACGGACATTAACAGAAAAGATTGTGCTTTTTGACCCTCTTAGAGTCCGAATCAGACTTTTTGGTCTTCATGAAAGTTGTAACTCTAGATGTCTTCTTTCTAATGGTCTAAAAACGAACTCAATCCAACATCTTGATTGAAAGTTATGGTGATCACTCCAAGAGAGGTTCAAATCGATTTAAGGTATGAATATGGTCTATTCCTTTGGGCATAACTCCCTCATCCGACCTCCGAATGAAGTGATTCTTGAAGCAATGGTTTCCTAAGACATGTATCGCTCTCTCCATGAAAATTTGTACCATTTGAATTTTATTTGAGAAAGTCTGTATTAGAACAAGTAAGAGGTCGGTTAGGAGAGCACAATTAGGGTTTGAGCAGACTTGAGCTTTTTAAGCATATCTTGAGCTATAGAACTTCGATTGAATTGATTCTTGCTCCAAAGAAAACTAGAGACATAGATCTATGATTTCTATGAAGAAGTCAAATTGAAATTATGATTTGAAGATTTCCAAATTTTGTTCACAAGTAGGAGAATTGAGTTCAAGCATAGTGACTGATTTGTATGAGCACACCATGGAACATTTTGTGAGTAAATTTTTGGGATGTTATGAGAATGAAAAAAAAAATTTATGATGGCTAATGAGGGTTTAATGAAAGAACCCTTCAAGTTAATATGCATACTCACGTTTCATGTTTTCACAAGAGTTGGATTCCGAAATCAAGCGGGGTCCAACTGATGTATGTTTGAGCAAGAGGGTTGGGTTCTGGTAACGGGATTCAACACAGTTATTATTTAAACATTTACCAAAATGTTTTCCAAAATTTTTTAAAAGATCTAGAGGCTTTTATATAAAAAAAAGCTTTAATGCCTCTTGTCGAATGAAAGACTCATGCAATAAAATGAAATGATATGTTTATGTATGGTGAGCACTTTAGAGCATCAAATTAAAAAAGTGAGATTACAATTAGTATTACATACTAAAGAATGCCTTTGATATGCCTTGATCTTCTTTTTTATTGATTTGATCTTCATTTTGACAATTGTAAACTTCTAACTTCTCTTAGATAAATACTTTATAGGTTATCTTCTTGAGTTTTGATTTTAATTGTTCTTATATTACTTTTCTTCAAAATAAGAAACTTATCAGTATTAATTATGTTTTTTATCATCAAAACATTGATTGAAACCTTTTTTGGTTTAAGATAAGTAAAAGCTTTACTAATCGTGAGTTAAGGAGTAAATACTTGTTTGTTTTTAAGCTAAAGGCTATTTTTCAAGAAGAACTAGGAGAGCATCATCACTTGGGCCTTCAAAGGAACTAACCTACCTAGTGTTTATAAGGTATGGAGAGAAAGAAATTAAATGAAGTTCAAATAAAATTATATAAACATTGATTCTTTCTGCTTCAACACTTTTGCTTTAACCCTTACTGTATGATTACAAAGGTTATGAATACTAGGTGAGGCTTAAGTTAGGACTAAAGTAGAAACTCTATATTAGCACCAGGACTTAGAATTGTTAGCATCCTAACAAAGCTGGTAAGAAGAATATACCTAACAAATTGGAACAAGCTACTGTGGAACTTGCTCAACTTAGCTTGTTCCAACTTGTATGCTACCTTGGACTAATCTATTAGGAACTACTGAATCTGTTTAAAGCTTGCTACCTGATGGGATTTGGAATAGTTCATTCATCTTTATATGCCTTTTAACTATAGTCAATTACGTTTTTTTTTGGTTATTGGAGAGCCTATAATGCACTATTTTACATTGTATGAACATTTGTTAGGCTTTTTCTAATTCTTTTTTGGAATTCAAATTTTCTAATTTCCAAAAAATGAAAAAGCTCAAATTTCAGACAAGGATCAAAAGTGCTCATTAATGAATAAAGGGTAGTAATTTGGATCAAAGTTAAATCCTAAGTTTCTTTATCATTTTAATGGTTACACATATCTTGAATGTAATCTCAAAAAGATGATGTTCAAGTTATAAAAATATAAAATCAAAGAAGGTATTCACATATGAAATAAAGTTATATGGCATGAAGGCTCACATTCCTTACTAGATTACTCAAGTTAAATCACAGTATAATTATTTACCAAATTCAATTTACTAGCACTTACAAAGTCAAAATTTGCTTCACATTCACTTAATCATATTATGCATCTCTTTTTTTAAAATCAATTTCAACTAGTATCATGCATAAACTCATGCCATAAACATAAAGCTACAAATAAGAACCTAAACACATAACCTAAAACTAAGAAAGAAACAAAAATTGTGAAAAAGTAACATGCAATAAGATCACACTCAATTCCACCCCGTACACACTTAGAACAATATTGTCCTTGATATTGTACATTGGTAAGGAGATAAAAGATCTGGAAAAATCCCTTAAAAGTATGTATGATGAAAATATAAGTTTTCCTATCCTAAAGTATGAAAAATCCATACAACACTTAAAATAAAATTGAGAAGGCTCATAAATAATAAAATCTAACTTGTATTCAAACTGACAATAAACAGAACAAGAAAAATAAAAATTAAACATAACTATATCTATGTATGATATTATAAGGCCCAAGATCAATAAGTTGGTGGTAGGTAGGCCATTATCAAATCCAGCTTAGCATTATACTTGTGAGTTCTTTATGTATCCTATCGATGGCCGATAATAATTATCCTCATATTCTCTTACTGACCTTTACTATCTTTGTCATTATCATCCACACTCTCCTCTTGACTTGGGTTGTTTAAATACCTCTTATTAAGTCTATGTGGATTAATTCGGATATATTATCTTAAATGTACTAAGACTTTTAGAGTTTTAGGAATGAAAAATTGCAAGTTTGTCTTTTATACTATTGGATTTCAGGATGAGACCGGTGTAAGACATGATTCAAAACTAATGTCAATTTTGTTCTATAACTTTAAAAAGTTATGCACTTATAAGACTGGTAGTAAACATATCTCTCATACCAGTGTCAATTCTATTCTATTTCTTTAAAATGTTGCTTTCCTTATCAGATTAGTGTCAAATATACTTCCTGTGCCAGTGCCAATTTTATCTTGTTTCTAGACATTCCTTGCTCTACTTTAATACTGGCACCTATTTTACCTCTAGATTTGTGTTAATTACCTGTAACCCATAATTCATTCTTCAACTTGAATTTTCCAACTTCTTTACATTATGTGATAAGCTCCTATCCTGAAATGATTAGGCAACTTGCCTAACACCCCGCGGGGGCCCTCCAGTTGATATCTGATTTAGCTAGAAGGCTCCCATAGAGCTAAGCCTATTGCCCTTTTTATGAAAAAGCCTTAACTTAACATTAAAAGACATAAGTATTGGAGTTTTTTAAATAAAAAATTTGATTGCACAACAACTATATTTTGACCTTCCAAAATTTCAAAAGCCCAATAAAAATTTAAAAACATTTATATAATCATCTTAAAATCCCCGCTACAAATATTAGACTTTAAGTCATTCACAAGCAATCTTAATAATCACTTCAATAAGCTTAAAAAAATCAAACATATTCATGCATTTAACTTTAAAACATTCATATACATGCGTTCTTTATATATAATACAATCCAAAAGATGTTCATGAAAGTGCAAATGTTCCCAAAAACATTTATAAGGCAAAAATGCCTACACAATAGCACGTGACGAAGTTGACTACTCGTGAGGTGGAGTCCTTGCTACTGAAGCTCCTGAGCATGCATATGAGAGGTTTAATTTAAAACCAGAAAAGAGAGTGTGAGCTAAATGAGCTCAATGAGTTCTAAATTTTCTTTTCAAATCGTAATTAACAATTTAAACCTCCCTAAAACAAATTCATCTCAATTCGTATAGTTCAATACTAATATAAAATATATATGCTTCCCAAAATCAAGTTTCTCAAATTGCTTTTCAAATAAATAGTGGCGACATTAAAAATGTCATGAATTTCTTACACGATATAGCCTACCACTAACTTCTTTTCCATAATACTACTGGATTCTTAAATATACTCGAACTAGTCAGAGCTTTTCATATAATTGCATATGTTATAGAGGGTTCGAAGTATCTGACTAAAAGCTATAGCTTTTAGTTCAAGTGGTATCAGAGCTCCAAGTATGGGCCTGGTGCAGCCCCACGTCTCATGTTCAAGTTCCAGCACAACCACTGGTTTTGATCAGCGTGAAAGTGCGCAAGCAAAAGCGTGGTGGTTATAGAGGGTTCGAAGAACCTAAGTACAAGCTATAGCTTTTAGTTCAAGACCAAGACAAAGTTATTTATGGATATGAATCTGATCAAGAAATTTTCATGGATCAAACATGTAGAGTTATTGACAGATGGCTGATTTCCATTGCTCTGATAAGTCAGTGAATTCCAATATCACTGGCATTTTCACTAAAGAATGCCTATTTGTAAAACTTGTAAAAATATTCATCAATCTATCATCCATAATGAAAATAAAATGAGCATTAGTAGAAAACTTATCCAAGTTTCGACTAGGCATAAAGTCACAGAGCTGGTTTTGGATCACTTACCTGTGATTGGATACCCACTAGTTATGGAGTTGGTTCTACATTGCTTACCCACACCAGGATAATCGCTATACATCGGTAGTTACGAAGTTGATTTTGCATCATTTACTCACAACTAGTTAACCACTAGTTATGGAGCTGGCTCTACATCGTTTACTTGTACTAGGTTAACCGCTATAGACTAGTAGTTACGGAGCTAGTTCTACATCGCTTATCCACAATTGATTAACCGCTAGTTATAGAGCTCTTTCTACATTGCTTACCTGTACTAGATTAACCATTATACACCGATATAATAACATGTATAAAACCTATCGATATACCATAAGCTAGAAATTATTAACATCATCTCAATGTAAACTCAAATCAATAAGATTTAACTTTCAAACTTCAATTCATATATTGCTAAAACATAAACTTATAATAGCAATATTCACATAAAACTCATAATCAATATTCACTTCATGATATAATAGAAATCATTTTCATCAAATCAATTTAAAGAACACTCATATGTCATTAATTATTTTGTAAAGAATTTAGTCATATAAAACAATTAAAATATGCTCATTGTTTTGTAAATTAATTGCCAAGCAAACTCACACGTTTGTGTCTCTCTTTTACCTTTACAAAACGCATTTCACATAGGCATTTATTTCTAAATTAGAAAATAAGACATTAAAACTATAAATTTGGTTTAACCGAATTTGAGATTAGTATTTAATCATGTAAAACGTACACTAATTGTATTTTCACTTACTTCCGTAAGCTAACTTATTGTTCTTTGTTTCCAAATATTACTTTGAAAGTCATTTAAATACCATATTTTACCCATTCTAACTAACCAATTTCTTCAAAACACTATCTCACTCAATTTAATTCACCATATCACTATCATATATAATGAGTCACAGTTATGACCCCCTGTCCAGAATTCATACCTCCATTTTTTTCCTAAATTTTCACATAGTATAAGTTCACATTAGGTTTTGAGGTCTTCTAGAAATTTATTCCCCCATGTCTCTAATTTCCATATAATTAAAAATTAGGGGGAATTTGAAGTTGTAAATCAAGAAACATGCACCAAACATAACAAGTTGCTCCAATATAAGGACAACATCAGATCACCATTTTCAATCTCAAATTCCAATATGATTCAACTAGAACTAGGTCAGTTTCTCTTCTAGAATTTTTATACTATATCTTAGGTTTCTTTTTCAATTGGAATCACCTAAATTGGAGGTTTGTAGGCCCATTTATGGCCAAAACAATAGGACTGGTTCAAACAAATCTAAGACAGAATTCTACTACACGTTACTCTCTTGTCATATTTAATCAATTCCACGCAAAGAAACACCAAAATAACACCAAGGCTCCATTGATCTTAAACACATCCATCCTCTACTAAAAACCCCCAAAATTAGGAATTTAAGCTAGGAAAACTCACTAGTTTTTCCTATAATCTTTTGGGTATTTGTTAAATGCCTTTACTTGATCAAGATCTCTCCAAATCTCCATCAAAACCCATCAACAATGGAAGCCCTCTACTTCCTCTATACTTGGTCAATCTTCACATTTGCTTCTCTTCTTTTCACTTTTGTTTTTGGTCTCTCACATTTATTCTCTCAACACTTACGGTTATGCTAAAGAATGAAGTTAAATGTCTTACTTTATGTTTTTTTATACTCATTTAATAGATTCCACATGCCACCTTCCTATTGGTTCTCTTCTAATGACTCATCCTTCCACCAACACCATGTAAAATGAATACATTGCCTTTTAATGAATACCAAAAAGACCAAATTGCCTTTTAATGCATACAAAAGGACCAAATTGCCTTTATTGCATTTAATTCACAAACTAACCGAATTAAATCCCAAAAATATTCCACAACTGTCTTATCATCAAATTGACCATGAAATTCTCGAATTAGGGTCAATAGTTATTGCTTTGATGCTTTAAAATTTTCGAATAAGCTTAAAATCATTAATACCCATAACTTTCCAAAAAGGGCATTTTAGTCCTAGACTTTCGAAATTCCTGAAATCCATCATATCAGACTTATTTTCTATCCATTTCATTATCATTGGACTTTAATACTTCTTTCAAATAATTTTCAATATTTCAAGGTTAGATTCCCAAAAATCACTATTCATGCAAAAATACTATGCACCGAACATAAAATTTTATATTCAATGAAATGAAAGGTTATGGGTTTTGACATTATGTCTCATCCTCCATGACCTTTTGCTCATCAAACATGATATTTATGCACGTATTAACCCATAAAAATGCAAAAACTATAACTTAAACATATTCAATAAAAAACTTGATAAATAAATAATGTAAGTTAAATTATAAAAACTAATGGAAAATCTTTAAAATTTCAATCTCATAATTTTAAACATGGCATTTCTCTTAATAATAAAAATATTTTATTAAACTCAATCTAATGAGATAACTGACTTTAAGAATTCTATCCTATTCTGTGCAAGTTTGGTGAGGTAAATATCAAGAAATCCCATAAAAATTTGCTTATAAAAGAAACTTCAAATTAGTAAAGAAAATCAACAATGAAGAAAGAAAAATAATTATAACAAAAAGGATAGAATCGTTGGTTTACCAATAAGTAATTCTTTAAACATCTTTCAACTAAACTTCGTTTTAAGCTCTTTACTCATTTGGAGCATCATTTGGATGAGCTCAATTTCCTTCCTTCACAAAAAGGAAAAATTTGTTAATATCTTATGAAAGACTAAAGGCTGAAAACTCATATAAAAGGAGGAAGATTCCCACTTAGGATTAGGGCAGTGCCTTTCTATAACTCAATTTTTTGTGTGTGGATGAAGATAGAGCCAACATAGACAAACATACATAAAGAGAGATTTATAATATGATACCTTTAAATTAAGCTATTAAATTGAATGAAAGATATTGAGAATACCCCTAATAAGGAGGCAAGATCTCAAACAATGGGTCAGTGCTTCTTTAGTAGAAGCTGAGGGTTTCAACTCCACTCTTAACATTGAAGCACTATCTTTAATGGAATGCTCCTTTTTTTCCTTAAATCCTAAGGCTTTATATGTTTCCCAAAATTATCACCATTAGCCTTGGCGATTTCATATACACTAAGTTGTATTGAGTTCATCCTAAAACAATCATATTCAAAAAGTTAGAGGCCTCTTCATCACTATATAGATGTGGAACTCTACAATACCTTTCTGCACCCTAAGTATAAGCTTTCTCCGGTAACCTCACTCATTATCTCTCTAGGAGCCAAGAAACATCTCCTTATGATGATGAGGAACGCAGTGTCGTACTCTATATCCATAATGAGAAATTTAATTAAAAAATGAAAATTTTTAGTTTTATAATACTAAACAAATAATTAATGGAATGATCCATGAGTAACATGTTCATTCGCTTAAGATCTCCTATTTCTAAATTCTTGAAAATAGATAAGGGTATTAGATTTATACTAGCACTTAAATCTTATAAATATTGAATTGGTTTAGAATCACCAAAAATTTAAGGAATAGTAAAATCTCTTAGACCTTTCAAATTTTGAGGTAATATATTATTTAATACTGCACTACACTCCTCTATTAAAGGCATCATAGCATACTCCTCTAACTTTTTTTAAAGATGATCTCCTTTAAAAACTTAGTTTCTAAGAGACATTTAGAAATTTGTTGAAACTATCCTCTTTTATCTTCTTATTCAGTTTTGAAGAGTATGGAATTGACATCATATAAGGCTTTACATAGGGTTTGGGTCTTTATTCATAAAGTACAAGTTAATGATGCTAGCATTAGTTTTATCATATTGCCATTTATCTCTACATCTAAATCAACAGTGGAACTATATTAAGATGAGACTAGCACCGATCTACTTTTGTTACTTTTTTCGTTGGCTTTCCTAACTTCATCAATTCTTTGTCTATAAAACAATCATATTCAAGTTTTGTGCCACTCTTAATTGAAATGGCTAACATCTGATCTCTTAGGTTCTGTAACATACCACTCCCATAAAGCATATACCTGACATAGCGAAGGATATTTGGGAACATACTCTACGAAAATGGCATGTTAAGATGGTTAAATCAATTCATTTTATATTTTAATCCAGCGCACATAACATAAAACATTCCAATAATCATGTTGTTCCAATTTTATTCACAAACATAAGCAGTCTCAAATGTCATTACATTTCCAAAATTCTCATGTACAATATACAATAGTTGAAAGATACAATTCTTAATAAAACATAACTAAGACATTTACAGGTACAACTGATCCCGACACTGACTTATATCCAAATACATAAGTTACTTCAACTAGACTAGCTAGGTCTCCTCTGAACCTACAAATCAATGTTGCAATTTTAATGAGCTTGCGAACTCAGTGAGTGAACCGTCATTGATGTGCTCACTTAAATAGACATAAACATCACAAGTATATAACATAGTCCAATCAGTTTCTCACATTATTAAGGATCAAATCCTATATATCATATCGTTAAGAATTTAGTACCTAATCGCAGTATTCATCATATCTCAACAAGCTCATTATGAATACAAACATTTCATTTCATTATTTCAGGATAATCTAATCATTCATTTCATCTTATTCATATCATCAACATGTACACAAACATAGCATATGATTATATCCACTCAATTCAGTCAGTCATTGCAAATATTCATATGGTACATGTAAAGATATTGATGTAAATGCATATGAGACTCCACTTTCATTTTTATTTTGTTGTGACCGAGTGCCTATTTAACTGTCCTGTATCTATTGTGAATACTGGGCTCATTTCAGATATTGTCCGTACCCATTATGGATACCAGACTCATTTCATATATTTTCCCTTACCTATTATGAATACCGGACTCATTAATTGTTGAGCCTGTGGCTCTGTGTGCACATTTATGAGCTTTAAGCTCTTTTTAGGTTGGTCACTCCGATCACAACTCCTTTATCTAATCATGCACATCAATTTCATGAAATGCATCATTTCACATAATATTATATCAATAAATTTCGTTCGATGTGCATAGTCATTTGTCACAATCATCGGATCGAAGTCCGACATTCAACATTCAGTTGAGTACACATTTTTTCCACATTCACATACCTATACAATCCCAAATAATGATCTCCTCGAACAATTAATGGTTCGGAATTATCACAATCATACCAGTGATAGCCCAATATATAAAAATTAATTAACACCAATTCTAACATAGTGAGAAACATCTAGGTCAACTTACTACACATATATCTCAAATAGAAATACACATATATTTAAGTTTATACATCTAGGTTGACTCACAGTATGCTCTAAAATAGCTATTGCCTTGACAATTCAGTCATGTCTAGATGTCGTTGATGTATTTGCACTTCTATATCATGCAATACACACATAGTTCACACATTACGAAATTATTCAATCAAATGAATATTCAATCATGCACACGTAGATGTGTCATGTTTGATGCATGCTTAATTGACTATCTCAAGTATGTATCCTTATTCACAAGTCTTCACCATTTATTAATTATAACTTATTTGAAATTAGGTTTATACCTTAAGTAAGTTTGATCACTCTCAATTCATTAATCATACGATCACTAATCCTTTTCTAATGCTTTATATTCACACAATTTCCTAATTGTTATTCATTCATAGATAATTCACATTGTTCATATCCTTTGAATCACATTTTCATTCATGGGAACATCATTATACCATTAACAACTCATTCTTCCCAAATTCATATGCATTGGTATCAAACAATCCATTCCTTAAATTATAATATCAATTAATAGCCTAAACTCATCAAACACTTAACCAATTGATACATCATTATACTAAGTTCATTTTAAGCCTCAATCAAGTCCAAATACATTTATGTATAATGCCTTATCCTTATATGATTCAACCAGAATACAAAACACAATTCTTTCTCACTGCCAAGCATTTTCATGACCGTGGGAAGGAACCAATACAATTCCCACGATCGTGGGATGGGTGAACCGAAAGTTCACCTTCACTTTCCTTCCACTTTTCTTTCAAATTTTGACACCTCCAAGATAGTTCATCAATTATACCTCAATTATACCTTAAAGATGTTTCAATTACTCATCAATTCATCTCTAACTCCAATTCAAATTATTCATTTGGTAGTTCACAAATTATGGTCTTTCAAGCATTAAAATCAAAACAGAACATAACTAATCCATTCATTAAATTCTCAACACACATTCAATACCAACACCACAACCAAATTAATCCCTAATCAATCATCATAAATGTTATTCTAACATATGTCAATAGGTCAATAATTCACTTACTAATTCAGCTTAATGTCTACTCAATCATCAAGCTAACCTAACCTTATGTGCAATGTTTACATCCTTTTCTTCCTAATGTTCCTTTATGAATAAGTTGTCTTCTTTTAATCATAACTTTCTATACAAAGGTCCAAATGCCATGATTCTTGTTCGCCCTAAAACTAGACTTCCGTCTTTATATATCAAAAAATTACACAAACAGAATCTCCCTTTAAAATATAATCTTCATCCAAATTATGCCTTGTTTCTAATAAGAAACAAACTGGCAACCAATACTCAACCCTCAATAAATCATTATCAATAAATCTCCTAACAAAACCATTTCACAGAAGCATTAATAAGACATCAATAATCATTTTTTTTATTTATGTTTTATACTTTCACTAGTTCAGACTCTAAGGTCCTCAAAAACCAGGAATTAATACAAGGTTCCTGGACAGGGGTCTATCACAGGCAGTATTAAGAAGACAAGTATAGCTCGATCTCTAGTCACCATTTTGTCAAGAAACTTTCACAGAGGTGAAGCTAAGATTTATATCTACAACTTCAATTTTTTGATTTTCTTCAAATTCGTGCTCTAATGATATGAAAGATAGATTGAAAGAGAAAGATAAAATTGAAACCAAAATTTCAACTTACCTTGACAACTTCTTTCCTTTTCCTCGTCACTTCCCTTTTTTCTTTCCTTCTCTTCTCATTTTCTTTTTTCTCTCTCTTCTAACCTTATGGCCAACCTCCAATCTCACTTCTATTGCCTTTTCATCCATTTTCTGTAGAAAATTCAAGGTGGTCCAACTAATCCATATGTTACCATTCCATTGGTGAATGTGTCACCCTTCTATTAGTATATATGTTATCCTTCTATTGGTCTATATATCATTATTCTATTGGTCCATGTGTCACTTACTTTAGGCTCTACATGTCACTCATTGAAGCTTACATATGTCACTACTTGTAAGGCTACACAAGTCACCAATTATAAGGCTACATATGTCATCATTTGTAAAGCTACATATGTCACCATTCTAAAGCTCCACATGTCCTAAGTCCAAAGTGCCATTTGTCACAAATTTAAAGGGCCACTTGTCCCTTATATACTCAAGCCACTTGTCATCCAGTTAACTGAGTCATTTGTCCCTTATTTCCAATGCCACATGTCATCATTCATAAGCCTAATCATCTTAAATTCCTATGTATTAATTTGTCTTGCTCTTTAACATTTTTCTTAGACCAGATGCACATATCACCTCATCATTTACTCAATTGTAACGATAAATTACCAATTTAGTAATTATAGTTCATAAAAAAATTTCAAGACAAAATCAACACACAATTACATTATGAATAGTAAAAACCTTTCATATCCCGGAACATGTCAATTGAGTGCATATACTATCTTGCAAGGTTTTCTAAGTCATGATTCATATGTGTATATAAATATTATGTATGTGAACGAAATGTGTCTCGTAAATTCTTAAATGAAATAACTCATGTGACTCAATCTAACAATTTAATCTCTTAACAATTTTAGGAGGCAGGATATTACAGGTTCACCTCAGTGTTGCTTAAAATCCTTACCTAACCTTTTTCACTCACATCATCTTTTTAGGTTTATCTATTTTATCCAACTTCACTAGTTTGCCATTTATGGAGGACATGAACTATTTGAATATAACATCCATAACATTGCTATAGTGGTGGTTATTAAAATTGCGGTCTATTTTATAATCTAGGTAGCCCCATTTTTTTACTGGTAGCTCATCGTAACACTATATAAAATAAACTAGACTACTACTATAGTAGTGGTGAGTCTAGATCGATCGCGAAGAGAGTGTTCGATTAGCTTCTGAATGAAATTAATTAGTGTTTAGGTTTTGGGGAGGGGGGTGTTCGGTTTGGTTTAAAATAAGAAAATAAAATGAAACTAAACTAACAAAAAAAATTGAAGAAAACATGCGAAAAATGATGAAAGTAGTGAATTCGTTAGGGACTCAGTTCTTTGGTTCAATTTTGGCCTACACCCTAATTAAACATATTTCAATGATTTATTGTTCTAAAAAATCTCATAGAAACTATTAATCTTAGGTTAATCTATTAACTTGAGTTTTCCCTTGTGTATTGTTTAATTAAGATATAATCGTTAATTAAACCTAAGTATCGAATAACTTAGAATACGATCTTTAAATTCAATTGGGTAGTATCATTATGAATTAGGAAAATCGATTAATCAAGGCAACAACCATATAAGATGCATCGTTTAACCTAGTTTATGTTATCCCTGATGATTACCCGGCATCGGGATGTCTACCCCTCTATGGGTCTCTGATGGTTGAGAGCTTCCATGGCCCTCTTCATCATTGCCTTGAAGCTTCCATCCTTTTCCTAGCTGAAAGCTCCAAACTTTTCTTAAGTTTCACAATCGTCACACTCTTTTTCTTATATTAGAAAGCTAGGTTTAAAGTTTAGTCCCTCTCACGCTCTTGGTTCTTCTCAAGCTAAAACATGCCAAAGCTTTTATATGTTTTAAAATGCTATACTTTAAAAAAATGGTGAGTTGGCTATAGTTACACATGCAGGCTGTGAGTCATTCTTTCCAGCCCTCTCATATGTGTAGCTGTCCAACTTTTGTTTTATTATCCAAGCTTTGTCATGCTGTAACTGACACCTTTGCTTTATACCTTAAATATTGGTGGAATGGCAACTGATGTGTGTCACCATACAGTCCCATGCACAGCCGTCCACCATCCGTCATTTAGGCATCACTCTCCACACTTTTATTATAATCAAATACCGGGTTATTGTTAAATGGACAACTGGTGGCCATGAAAATCCATACATAGTTGTGAGTGATTGCTTACAACTGTGCATTTTTTTTCAGCTTTGGCTGTGAGCAACATAGCTTGGTTCTTCTTCTTTATGTTTTCATTTTCTTATCTTCTTCTTGTCTTTATTTGCTATATTCTTCCTCATTCTTTTTACATGAAGACAAGTGGCTATGAATCTATGAAAAATGGCCCAAAGATACTGCTTTTAACCTATTTTAACTCATTTGCTTCTAAATTGTAGCTAAAACCATATATGATTCAAAGTGAGTATCTTAAGCAATTTTATGTCGTTAATCGCTAAGTATTATGGAATAATATACAATCAATTAAGCACCTATCAATTTTCCTTACATTTAGCTTTTGGCCGTCCTCCACAAAACATTAAAATTAAGCTTATTGACCTAAAAATATTTACTCAATTCTGATTTATTCCAAGAATATATAATTATAAATAAAGATGAATGACTTTCAAAAATCCTAGCAAGAACTTTTTAGGGTTGTAATATAGGCATGGATAAGGTGACATGAATTTGGGTCAAGTAGTATGAAAGCCAGCAAAGCTAGTGAAACAAAAGTAACACTCAATGTAACATCAAGTTCAAAAACCAACTTTCACTCACAATTGTGTACATCAACTATGATGAATGCACAAACAAGTTTCATAACTCAAACTTGAGTTCTCATACATAAACCACATGAAGCATAAATCACTCACAAAAATTAATCATAAATAAGATTTTGTAACTATAGGGAGTTACCTTTGAAAGCAACATCCACCTCATATCCAACATACTCAAATAACAAATTCATTAAAACTTTAGGAGGAAAGACTAATCATAAACAACTTTTCAATACATACGAACTTCCTCCTTGATAATTTTATTTAAACATTTTTTCTTTGTTCTTTTTTCTCTTTTTCTTTTGCTCTCCCTCTTTTTTCATATATTGAAAGAAACTACATCAATATGAGGATTTCAATGATAAGACATAAAATAACATCCCAATCATTATAACTAACCCACACATATCGATACCCCCATACTTAAAATTTTGTACATCCATAAATTAAACAATCACAAAAGTTTCACTTGCTTTATGACTTAGGTAGGACATTTGGTTAAGTTTAATGACATGTAATGTGGTTAGTACACAAAGAATAGGTAAATAAAGCTTAAAGGGGCTTAACAAGGGAAAAATCATGTCAACAGGGTAGGCTATTTGCCTAATGTAGCTTATGAAACAAAGAATGCCTAATCATATCTATGTTAATGCATGCGATAAAAATGTAGTCTTAAATGGAAAATCAAAGTAAAATCAGGATGTATATATTATGAAGGTCACATATAAACAAAAGACAATGAGACTGATAGAGATTTGTCAGTCTGATAAGGCTTAAAATCTCACTGGCTTTGTCTACAATTAGTCACTACTCTTCTGAAGATAATGCATATTGACCAATCGCAAGAGCAAAAGTACATGCTAAATTTGTTAAGAAATTCTCCAGTCAATTCATTCTCTAATCATGACTATAGAGTCTTAGAAGTAATAGAAAATGAGAAAATGTTTATTTTTTGTTTTATTCTCTCCCTCATTTTGATTGAAAACTTAAAATAAGAAATAAACAAATCAATATAGAAACACATACGCATATCTAACTAGTGCAAAAAAGTAAAGGGAAATAAATTTTCTTCCTTTGGGTTGCCTCCAAAGAAGCGTCTTTGTTTAGGGTCGCTAGCTCGACTCCATGTTTTCTCCTCACGTGACGAAATTATGATCTTCTGGTATCACAATTTGAGCGAATTCCATGTGAGGTTGTTCATGATAGGATCTTGGTTGATAATTTGTCATGTTCAGCATATTCCCTATCTTTAGAATCTCAAACTCTATTGAGTCCATACTATCGGGAAAGACCTTGAATGACTTTTAACCTTTTTTTCCTTCGTTCACTTTCTCTAACCTACTAGGTAAAAGTAAAGAGTCATTCTTAACAACAAATTGGAAATCATTATTTACCTCTGAGATAAAAGATATAGCTTTTTCTCCTTCGAGCTCTTCCTCCACTTCTTCTTCTTCATCTCAAGCAATTCTTTGAGTGTTACACTTAAGATTCTCAAGCTCCTCACCACTTTGTAAAGCCTCTGGGCTAACGTCCTTTAGGTACACATTGGGTTGATACGGATGCTCCTTTTCGATTTGTGATTCTATGCATTTAATCCTCTCTGCCATCTCAACCATTTGGCTTGCCACGTTCTAGATTCTAGGCATTATATCTTGGTGGAATTGCCTCATATTCTGTTGAATTTATGTCATATCCTCCTAAAACTACTATACACTCTCTTGAAGTTGTTGTTGCATACTCTGTTGAAATTGAAGATTATTAACAGTAATAGTCTCGATAATTTCATCCAGAGATATACCTGAATTTTGCTAGCTCTCTAGTTCTTGAGCACTAAACCATGTATCCTGCCAGTGTTGCCTTTCATCTTGTTGGACTTATAGGGTATTTTGTTGGATATACTGTATATCCTATTGAATTTGCTGCATGCCCTGTTGAAACTGAATATTGTTATTGTTAGAAGTCTTGATAAAGTCGTCCAGAGATGTACCTGAGTTCTGATAAGAAGCTTCTGGTATATACAGGAATTATTGTGTATCCTATATACTATCATGGAAGTAATCTGTTGATTACCCATCCAGAATTAAAATTTTTATGATCACTCCAAACATAATTATAAGGTTGGCAATATGAGTTATGAAAGAAATAACTTCGGTCCATAAATATATATATTTTAAAAAATTTTAAATCACTAATACTAATCAAAAAGTGAAAAGATCAAGAATTAACTGAAAAGAAACATTGCAAACAAATATGTACAAAATACCAATTAACATCAAGAATAAAAACTAAGCACCACACTCCCTGACAACCCCACCAAAATTTGTAGTGCATCGTAATACTACATAAAATAAACTAGACTATTACTATATTAGTGGAGAGTTTAGGTCGATCCTACAGAGAGTGTTCAACTAGCTTTTGAAATGAAATTAACTAGTATTTAGGTTTTAGGGGCTTTGATTTGTTTTAAAATAAGAAAAATAAAATGAAACTAAACTAATAAAAGAAAATTGAAGAAAACGTGCAAAAAATGATGAAAGTGGTGAATTTGTTAAGGCCCGATTCTTTGGTTCAATCTTGGACTATACCTTAATTAAACATATTTCAATGATTTGTTGTTCTCAAACATCTCCTAGAAACTATTAATTATAGGTTAATCTGTTAACCTGAGTTTTCCCTTAGGTATTGTTTAATTAAGATATGATCGTTAATTAAACATAACTGCCGAATATCCTAGGATACGATCTCTAAATTAAATTGGCATTACGAATTAGAAAAACCAATTAATCAATGCAACATCCACATATGATGCATCATTTAACCTAGGTTATGTTATCCCTGATGATTACGAACCGTTAGTTGTTACAAATGAATCAACATAACAATTATAGATTACATTGAATATTCTAGTAATGGTTTTGTAATAAACTGATCTAATGAACACATTAAAATCATCTTTTCACAATACCCAAATCCACACACATCAGATAACATAATCAATTTCTAAAGAGAGAAAGAAAACAACAAATATAAAGAGAAATACACTTATCCGTATGGTCGGCGTCGATATCACCTCCAAATAGGCATCGGGATCTCTACCCTCTATAGGTCTCCCACGACTGAGAGCTCCCATTGCTCTCTTCATCATTGTCCCGAAGCTTCCTTATTTTTCCCAGCCAAAAACCCCCATACTATTCTTAAATCGCATGACCATCACTCTCTTTTTCTTGTACTAGAAAGCTAGTTTAAAGTTTAGTGAGGTGTCCCTCTCATGCTCTCAGTTCTTCTCCAACTGAAACACACCAAAAATTTGATATGTTTAAAAATGCTATGGTTTTAAAAAAAGGTGAGCTGGCTATAGTCACACCTGTAGGTTATGAGTCATTCTTTCCAGCTCACCCATATGTGTAGTTTTCCAACTTTTTTTTTTTATCAAAGCTTTGTCATGCTGCAGTTGACACCTTTGCTTTATACCTTAAATACTAGTGGAATGGCTGCTGGTGTGTGTCACCATGCAGTCCCATGCATAGTTGTCCACCATCCTTCATCTAACCATCACTCTCCATACTTCTCTTATAGTAAAATACCTGGTTATTGTTAAATGGGCAGGTGGTGGCCATGCAAATCCATGCCCAGTATGAGTGATTGCTCACGGCCATACATTTTTTTCTAGCTTTGGTTGTGGGAAACACAGCTTGGTTCTTCTTCTTTGTGTTTTCATTTCTTGTCTTCTTGTCTTTATGTGCTCTAATCTTCCTCATTCTTGTTACATGAAAACAATTGGATATGAATCTTCAAAAAATGGGCCAAATATAGTGCTTTCGACTCAATTTAATTCCTTTGCTTTCGAATTGTGCCTAAAATCACATATAAGTCAACGTGAATATCTTAAACAATTTCATGTCATTAATCGCTAAGTATTATAGAATAATTATACAATCAATTAAGCACCTATCATCTACCTACTTTAACTAGTTTTAATTCCTTTCATGAAAAGTTGGTGATTTTTTAACCCCAGATTATATGTGTTAGATGAGGGGTCATTCCTCGTACCTTGATTTCCTTAAGAAGTAGCCATGTAGTTTGCTTCATCATTGTAATTAAATGCTAACTCAATACTAATGCATGCATGAAATGGATGCCTATACATGTCACATTGATGACATGCCGCCCTATTGCCGATATCTTAATTTAATCATTTCATATAAATTGAAATATTTGTTATATGTGTTACTAAATCTAAAGATGCTCACACCTTATAAAGGGACACCTTTAACTTCCCTTTACTATTTTGTTCAACAAATTTCTTTTCAAGGTCTCTATAATTTCTTTAACCTACTAAAAAGTCTTTGTATAAATAGTGCCTAAAGCTTTAATATCTTCCAAGGTTTGATATGTTCGTGTAAGGCATCATATAAAAACTACATCACCGGTTGTAATGATACTGATAATAAGGGGATGACTAATAAGCGCTCCATATCTCTCCCAAGCTTTATAAAATGCTTTTCATCCTTCTATTGGAATCATTGTATTTCGCATCTTTAGTTCAGAGGTCTTATATAAAGGGAAGAATTTTCAATATGCATGTATCACAAACCTAATTCCAATCCTCAAAAGATTTCTCTTTGATTAAGATCAATTATATACTTATCTGATCTTTTATGCAATATAGGAGGCTCATCCAAAGCTCATCTTATATAAGTTCATTCAATGGAAGTTTGGTGATCACTGAATAAAACCCCTTAATAAATATGATCATATCTTTATTAGATAATCCACTAAAGGTTAGAAGTAAGTGTATATAAACTTACTTCAACTTATAATGCTGCAACTTTTTCTTCGATCTTATATATGAGGGACTAGAATTTATAATAAGCAATTAAATGCTGCTCCTGCAAATCCTCTATGGTTTTTATTGCTTCCATGTCTTCTCTCTTTGTTACTTCATTCTTTCTATAGTTTTATATGATTTTGGAATCTAATTGAAGTAGGGAATATAAGTTATCACTCTTAGATCTCCTACATTGCATCAACTACATAAAACAAAGCAAAAGAAATCATAAAGAAAAGAAAATAAGAATAAGAATAAAAGTAAAGAAAAATTAATATTGATAAAAATATCAATTATACTCTTTATTACTTCATTCTTTTTATAGGTTTATATGATTTTGGAATCTAATTGAAGTAGGGAAGTTATAACTATTGGATCTCCTACATTGCGTCAACTACATAAAACAAAGCAAAATAAATCATAAATAAAAGAAAATAAAATAAGAATACAAGTAAAGAAAATTTAATATTAATAAAAATATCAATCATAGTTTGTCGACAATGAGGTTAAATATTTTATCATTATCAAATCTATAAGCACACAAAGTCAGTTTTAGTAAGTTTATATATTCGAGTGATCCAAAGTATGGATTTCCATAAGGAAATATGTCATTATAATTGCTAATCTTAGGTCACCAAGAAAACTAAATAAAACTATATTTTAATAGAAGATAATTAAACTAATGAACTAATAAAACTAATGAAACAAAGATCAATTAAGCAAATATTAGCGTTTTTAGTCATTAAAATAATGAAAGCAGAACATAAAAAATAATTCTTAACATTAAAGAAATAAGTAGAAGATAAGAAGAATAGAAGATATCACTAGCTCATCCTATCCTTACTCCAAATATTCCTCCAATGCTAAGAAAGAAGAAAACTATTAAAAAAAAACTAAACTAGTGGATCTTAAAAGTTTGCTGAAGGAAAAACTATGTAAAACTAATAAAAATATTTATAGTTAGAGTTACAAAATTAGATTTTCAGACTACTTAAACTTCAAAAATCATGTCCTTGTAATTTATGTTCGAGAACTAGCACGAGACTAGCATTAATAGCAATGTCAGTCTTATTTTAGAACTTAACCCATCACAAAGTCATATATAATTAACACCTGATACAAAATTGTAACTAATACTAGTTTTATATTGTTTCTCTTTTAAAAAATTAAGATGAGTCTAGCGTCAATCTAAGATCAACTCTAACACCAATCTTGTCTTGATTCTCAGTTTCTCAAAATTTTAAAAAAATATAAGAGCCTATCTATACACAAGTTTAGTGTATGTTATGCCTTATTCCACTAACTTCCCCACTTTTGACAAATTAAGTTAGAATTGAGTTCCTATGTTTACAAAGTTGTAATCCATCCTCTTATCTTCCAAATGACTCTAAAATCTTTTTAATTGGACAACTAAGGATAAAGTTGGACTAGATTCCTTGTTTACTCCTTAAAGTCATCACTTATAAGAAAATGAACTAAACTAAGGAAAACATTATAAAATCCATATTAAATATGTTATAAATGTGCCAAACATCAAGCATTTAAACCTTAGATAAAATATAAAATATAGGCTTACTAGTGAAATCCCTATAAAGCATTGGAAATGTAAAAATCTTGTAGGTTTTAGAGTTTCAAGGAAATAAGATCTTTGGGATTTTTCCTGCTTAAATAAACACTCTTCAATCTCTTCAAGTCCTTAATTTTTCATTTAATTTGCTAATTGGTGAAGTTCCTAGTGACCTAGCTATTCATAAGTTAAGAATGATGTAAGATAAGGGGAACATGCTGCTTTTTTTACAGTGATGCATTCAATAAGGTATCAAACTTTCAATCAAGTAGTTTGGAGTTAAGAAGCCAAAGAAACAACTATATTCTAAGTTAGAGGCAAAAACAACGTAACTTTATAGCATAGTTTTTTCAATAATCAGATACAACAGCATTAAGGAATTATCCATAAAACTATAATGAATCATAAGATAGTTACACTTTGTTTCTTACATAACAACTTTGTTAAACTTTTGTATTTTTATGAAAAAATTAGCTATGCATATTATTAAATGGAGAAGTAAAAAATGTATTATGACTATAAATGGTTACGGGAATGATATTGTCAAAGATATTAGTGTTGCGAGTATGAGTGTGTTATGATTGTGTGAACGGTGCTTAAAGAATGCTTGAAAGGGGGCTTTTTATTATATTGCAATGATTTTATGTTATTTCTATGACGGTATCACAAAGAGGCTATAAAATTTATAATAGAATGAGAAGGAAGACTTTTATAGGTACCTAGAGATAGCTTGTAACATCTTGTCCCCATATTAAGGGTTAGGACCTATACTTTTAGTACTCGGGAGCTCAAAGAGAGATTAAGGAAATGCATTTTCTTGCTCATGCATCATGTTAGCACATATGCACATAAATATTGAATGTTTATGTATAAAAAGTGGTACATGCATTCATTGACAACTTCCGGGTATAAATGATATTAAATGTGATTTTATTAAAAATGAGGAGTAGAAGGAGTAGAAAGAGTGATTTTGGTATGAGTTGTAATAAGGAAAGATTTAGAAACAAGATTGGTAGTGATCTGGAAAATGTTCACTGAGTGTGCTTCGGTTTGTTAGCCATAAATTTTTCTCTAGTTATCCAAACAAGATGATTCTTAATTTGGATTAAAATAGAAATGTATGGCTACATTTCGTATGAAGACATCGAATTTCAATTCTATCCCTAAGAATCTCAAAAGTTGTCATGAAGTTAAGAATTTGGTGCAGTACGTTGGTGTATGAATGGAAAATTCGTCTTTAGATTTTAAGGGCAAATTTGGGATTCATATAAATAGATTTTAGCAAAGGTACCTTCTGAAAAGTTGTAGATATTTCTTTTATCTTTCCAACGGTATATAGTATGAAAATTTTGAACATTAGAGTCAAAAGTATGATCATTATAATTGGAAATGTTTTGGAGAGAAAAAGTAAGACGAAAAAGTAGGACAGAAAAGTGAGACGCAAAAGTAAGACGCAAAAGTGAGACGCAAAAGTGAGATGCAAAATTGAGACGCAAAAGTAAGATGCAAAAGTGAGACGTAAAAGTGAGACAGAAAAATAAGACAGAAGAAAATGAGACGATAGAAGTAAGACGATGAAAGTAAGACGATAAAAGTAAGACGATGGAAGTAAGACGATACAAAAGTAAGACGATGGAAGTAAGACGATACAAAAGTAAGACGAAGTAAAAGTGAGACGATACAAAAGCCAGCAGATAGAATTGGTCTTCTAGGTCTTCATGAAAGTTGTAGATATCGAAGTCTTCTATCTAATGGTATAAAAGCCAGATCATTCCGACACTGTTTGTGAAAGTTATGGGAATCGCGCCAAAATAGGTTCATTCTGATTGAGGTCTTAAACCTAGTTGCTTCTTTCGGCCATAACTTCTTCTCTAGACCTCCAAATGATCTGATTCTTGGACCATTGGATTTGTAAGACATTTATCTAGACCTCCACAAAAAATGGAAGCTATCTGAAGTGAAGTATGAAAGATTGAGTGAAAACCATGGGACAGGTACAGTGAGTGTGTTCTTAAAGGATACGAACTGGTGTTATTCCACTGAACAT
>JANITX010000004.1:18350768-18371314 GCA_027564395.1 Erythroxylum ulei
GGAGGTTTCGGATGAGAGGCATATATGCAATTCAAATCATCCTTTCATTCTTTCAATTGGAAGTGTCGTGAATGAGGGGAGAAAGACAAAAACATTTAATGATAAAGACACTTGTCATTTTAATAAGAAAAAGACAAAACTTCCATTAATCTCATTTAATAAAAGAAACCCTAATATACTTTATTTTTAATCCATCCAATTCCAATGGCTCCAATTTCAATCCCACAATCAGTAATCCAATATGCCAGTGCCATTGGGAAGAAATTTTCGGTACCAGAAACCAATCGGTCCGCCGCCTGGCGATTTTTCTGGTCTAGCAATTTTTCCCAGAAAATCCCAGAAAATTACCGAAAAATGTAAAACACACAAAAATCACTCCAATTTATTTTTCCAGCACAAATACCACTTTTTTTCACAACCAAATCACATTTAGGCACATATACCGGGAAATATCATGAATGCAGGTACAGTTATTTTCATATGCAATTTTCACTATTTACATGTAAGAATATGCATGAATATTTCAAACAATACTAAACACTCTCGACCCTTTCCAAATGACTATTCTACCCTTCCCATCGGGGGTGGGATGTTACACAATCTCATTCCATTTAGCATGACATAATCTCATAGCAAAACAAATCAAAATGATTCAAGTGTGGTTTTATTACTAACATAAAACAACATAAAACAATAACCTAATATGCCTAAAACATGCATCCTAATTAATAAAATGCAAACAGTGACTAAGACAGTCTAAAACAATGCAATTGACAAAGCAAATGTCACCTCCCCACACTTGGGCAACATATTATCCTCAATGAGACAAGGTAACCACAAAATGAAACTAAAACATAAAATAAAACATTAAACAAACAAGCAAGTAAAATAACTAACAAGGTAAATAAAACAACGTAAAAAGTAAAGCGTAAGAAAGCTTCATAGAGATTGTGGTGGTGAAGATGTAGGGGAAGGGACTTCAATTTTTTTCATCCGGATGAAAAACATTGAAGTCCCTTCCCCTACCGGATGAACTTGACGAATTCTTTTGATATACTGCTGCTCCTTACACACTTGTCTCATCTGAGTGCTACCCTCATTAATTTGTAGTGTCATTTGTTGATGGCTTTTGGCCATTTGGTTGAGGATTTGCTAGAACTTATCGACATCTATTGCAACGATTGGTTCATCTTCAACTGCTTCTTCTTAGAGCTCCAGGGGTGCTTGAGAGGAGGATGGTCGAGAAGTAACTGCATCCTTATCCTTTTTGTTCTTAACGGCATTTCGCATCTGAGGATTTCAGAGCTCCACAGAATGGGGCTCCAAAATTTCAGAGCATCTCAAATAAGGTACATCAAACAAATATGGTTTAGCTAAGCGCACACTATCCACATCAATATTGTAATGCAAAGCCGAAGCAGTAACAATGTAAGTCATGCCAAAATATTAGCTTTTCTTAGTAATACAACCTACAATAGATTAAAAAATGCGATAAGGGGTATTCACTTTAATTTTACGATCCATACACCAAAGAAAGATTAGTCGAACAATTGTTGCTTTTAGTTTTGTTAAAAACAATTAGGCACATAAACTTGTGAAGAAGTAGGTACTCGGTGTTACGAATCAAAGTGTTGGGTGCATTCCTAGAGTCAAAAGTGTTTTCACCTGTAAGGATCTTCCAATAATCATCTACATAAAAATCATCATATTCATCCAAAACTTTGGTGTTAGGCAATTCAAAGAGCGCACGAATGACAATATAATCTAGCCTATATGCATGGCCACCTATCCTAAACCAGAATGTGTCTATTTTAGTATTGTAGCGCATAATGGTGAAAAATTCTATAGTCATCATGGGGTATGTCAATACATCATAATGAATTAAACGACTCCAACTAATATTTGCAGCCAATCTTTCAATGTTATGCCTTAGTCTTAGAGTTTCTAATAGGTTAAAATCAAAGTACCTAGGAGGCAATAACTCTCTATCATTAAATTCCCAGAATCTCATAACTTCTTCTCCCGAAAAATAGGGAATGGGTACAAAAAGTGGCCCCCATATCACGTTTACCTTCTTCGAAGACTTGGAGGTGCAGTTGGTCAGTTTGTTTACGGGCTACAAGCTTCTTTGGAGCCATTTAAGGAGAAAAACCTGCAAAAAAAGTCAAGAGAGATTATCACATTTTTTAGAGAGAAAGAGAGAAAAACTTACCAAATCCTTGGATTCTTGAGTAGGTAATGTGAAATAAGTGTTAAGGGAGTGAAAAATGATAGAAAAATGGAGAAAACATAAAGATTTGGGAAAAGATAAAGGATTTGTGAGGTTTAGGTAAGTGGGTTTCAGGTTTTAGATTGAGAGAATGTGAGAAGATCAAGAAAGAAGAAGGAAGGAGGGATTTTTAAAATCCTTCGGTTAGGGACCCACGATCGTGGGAAACCTTGTGCTTCCTACGATTGTAGGTTAAGGCTCAAGAAAGTTTTTGAAGATCCTTCCGACGTTCATGGGAAACAGACCCATTCCCACTATCGTGGGAACTGTACAAACACCCAATCTTGATTTCCAAACTTTTTAGCCCTCTTCCAAGCTTAGCATGCAGTCCTAACATTCAAGCAACCTTCAAACAAGAAATTTGAAGAGAAAAAAAGTTAAAACTTAAACAAAATGCAAGTAAACACCAAGAAATCATATCAAACTCAAACTAAACATAATCAAAACCAAACAAATCAAATAAAGAAATAAACAAAGAGAAGCAAAAGGAAGGTAAACATGCTAAGTTAAGTTCATTAGCTTGACCATTCCACATTCATTCATGAAAGGGTGGAAGAAAGGAAAGAGATGACTTCCCTTGCTTATGAGTATGTCCCTCCATATTATAGCTTGCATCTATGCCCATTGACCTTGAATGCTTTACTTTGTCATTTTCCAACTCCAAAGCTCCATGGGGAAACACTTGGAGGATCTTGAAGGGTCCACTCCATCTTAACTTGAGCTTTTTGGGAAATAACTGAAGTCATGAATTGAATAAAAGCACCAAATCCCCACTCTTAAACTCCTTTTTAATGTAAGCATCGTGTCACTTTTTTACTCTTTCTTTGTACAACTTAGCATTTCATAAGTTTCAAATCTCAACTCTTCCAATTCATTAAGTTGTAATAATCTCTTCTCACCCGCAAGCTTCCAATCTATATTCAACTTTCGAATTGCCTAATAGGCTCTATGCTCCAACTCCAAAGGTAAATGGCAAGCCTTGTCATACATGTCTATATGGAGTAGTACCTATGGGTGTCTTGAAGGCTATCCTATATGCCCAAAGTGTATCGTCTAACTTCAAAGCCCAATCTTTCCTTAAAATGCTCTCACTACCTTCTCTAAAATCTTCTTCAACTCTCTGTTCACCACCTCCACTTGGCCATTGGTTTGGGGGTGATAAGGGGTTGCCCACATTATATCTTTTCAACAAAGCTTCAAAGGGTTTGTTGCAAAAATGACTGAAATCTAGGCATTCCAAATCTAGTGAAAATCTTCTTGATAAATCTTTGCACCACCTTGCCATCATTTGTTGGAGTAGCTACGACTTCAACCCACCTCGAAACATAATCAACTCCAACCAGTATGTATATGTTACCTAAGGAGGATAGGAATGGCCGTATAAAATCCAAGCCCCACACATCAAATATTTCCACTTCCATGATGTTCGAAAGTGGCATCTCATCCCGTTTTGATATGTTGCCCACTCTTTGGCATCTATCACACTGTAGCACAAAGTTTCATGCATCCTTGAACAAACATAGCCAATAGAACTCACATTCTAAGATACGAGTCATCGTCTTGCTCACTCCATAGTGTCCTACATACACTGAACTATAACATTGAGTCAAAACGTCATGCTTTTCATCTTCGGGGACACACCTGTGAATCACATTGTCGGCACAGATTTTATATAACACAGGTTCATCCCAAATATAGTGAGAACACTAGAATAAGAAACGCTTCCTTTGTTGATATGAGAGATCAGAAGGAAGAATACCACCTGAGAGGTAGTTTGTAATATTTACAAACCAAGGAACGAAAAGGATTTTCTACCATTATTAAAGCCTCATCAGGAAAGCTGTCTTCGATTTCCTCTTCTTCTTCATGATGCCCCTTCAAGTCGTGATAGGTGGTCCGCTATAATATTTCCTTCTCCCTCCTTGTCTTTAATCTTAATCTTGAATTCTTGGAGCAGAAGCACCCACTGGATGAGGCTAGCCTTGGCATCCCTCTTAGCAAAGAGATATCGCAATGCTGCATGATCTGTAAAAAATAACATATAAGCCTAAAAGATAAGAACAAAATTTCCCACATGCAAATACCACAACAAGCAACTCCTTTTCTATAGTCGTGTAATTCAGTTGTGCTCTCATCAAATTCTTACTTGCGTAGTAGATGGCATGCAACCTCTTTTCTTTTCGCTGGCTAAGGATATAGCTAATGACAGATCGCTTGCATCACACATAATCTTAAAGGGAAGAGACCAATCCAACAACGTCAAAATGGGTGTTGTTGTAAATGCCTTCTTCAACCTGTTAAAAGCATCCAAACAAGCATCATTAAACAAAAAAGGCACATTTTTACTAATAAATGAGTCAAGGGTCTAGCGATAAGAGAGCAATCCTTGATGAACCATCTGTAGAAACCTGCATGAACAAGGAAGGCTTAGATGCACTTGATGTTAGTAGGAGGTGGTAGCTTTTTAATCACTTCATTCTTAGCTCGATCCACTTCAATCCCCTTACATGTGATCTTATGGCCTAATACAATTCCCTCCTGGACAATGAAATGACACTTCTCCTAGTTTAAGACTAGAGGAGACTCCTCACATCTTTGAAGCACTCTGTCTAAATTAAACAAGCAATGATCAAAAGAATCTCCAAAGACATAGAAGTCGTCCATAAATACCTTTATGAAGTTCTCATTCATATCTGCAAATATGGCCATAATGCACCTTTGGAATATGACAGGTGCATTGCATAAACCAAAAGGTATCCTCTGATAAGCAAAAGTCCTATAAGGACAAGTGAAAGTGGTCTTCTCCTGATGCTGTGGGTATATAGATACTAAATTGTACCCTGAGTATCCATAAACAGTAAAATGCATGGCCAGTTACCCTCTCAATCATTTGATCCACAAAAGGTAAAGGGAAATGATCTTTCTTGGTGGCCAAATTGAGCTTTCGGTGGTTAATACACACTCTCCAACCTGTGATGGTCTTAGTTGAAATCTTTTCACCCTTTTCATTCTCCATCATTGTTATGCCTCCCTTCTTAGGCACACACTATACTAGACTCAACCACTCACTATCTAAAATGGGGTAAATGATCCTCGCATCCAAAAGCTTCACTACCTCCTTCTTCACAACCTCTTATATGTTTGGATTTAACCTTCTTTGTCTCTCCCTCACTATTTTACATCCTTTTTCTAGGTTAATCCCATACATCATCACATCGGGGCTATTCCCCTTAATATAAAAATTTTTCCACCCCACGGCTCTCACCCTCTTCTTAATGGTCTCCAACATTTTCTCTTCATGCTCACAATCCAATGGGTTGGAGATAATGATGGGTAAGGTATGGTTCTTACCTAAAAAGGTGCATCTCAAATGGGAAGGTAAGTGTTTAAGCTCTAAAGTGGGTAGCTTAATAATGAAAGGTGATGTGGGTGTATCTATTCTCTCCAACTTCTCTAGCTCAACTTCCTCACATAACTCCTCTTCTCTCACACTCTCATCCCTATGCACTTTAATAATTTCATCAACTTCCTTTTCAGCCTCCTTCACACACTCATCCACAACATCAATTTTCATACATACAATACCATCCATCGATTTCTTCAAATATTTAGACTTGTTAAATTCAACTTGCTCGTCACCAATTCTCAAAACAAGTTTTCCTTCATGCACATCAACTAATGCCCTACCAGTATTCATAAGGCGCCTACCCAAAATCAATGGACACTTTCTATCGGCTTCAAAATCGAACATAACAAAATCAACAGGAATGATAAATTTATCCACTTTTACCAACATATCTTCTATAACTCCGAATGGCCTCTTGATGGATTAATTTGCAAGCTGAATGAGCACATATGTTAGCTTGATCTCTCCTAATCCTAATTTCCTGAAAATAGACAAAGGAATTAAGCTAATACTTGCACCTAAATCATATAAGCATTTAGAAAATTCAAAATCATCAATAACACATAGAATAGTAAAACTCTTTAGATCTTGTAGTTTTGAAAGCATTGTGCTTGAGATGATTGAACTACAATTCTCTATAATTGTCCTTCCAAGTGTGTTTATGTGTGAGTATGTCTTTAAGAAAATTCGCATACTTGGGCATGCACTCCAATGCTTCCACCAATTATAAGTTAATCTGAAGCTTCTTCATTTTCTCTTGAAACTTGGAAAACTGAGTGTCTACCTGATGTTATCTCACCTTTTACGAATACGAAAGTTTAGGCTTGTAGGTTTGTGGTGGTACATATGGCCTCTCTTCTACTTTCTCTTCTTCTATCTCCTTTCCTTTCTCCTTCGTTTGACTCTCCTTTTGCACATTTGGCTCCTTCAGTTGCTTGGCACTCCGAAGTGTGATGGCCCTGAGTTGTTCCTTTAGGTTGGCTTCAGTATTGCTTGATAGCCTATTTGCATTTCTAGAAGACAAAGCAGTAGCAAATTGACCTACCTGAACCTCCAAGTTATGGATGGAGGAAGCATGGTTTTTTAAGATTTGGTCAAATTTGTTCCTGGCTCGCAAACATCCGTTTTTGATTCTCTTCCTCCCTTCTTTGACTTTCCTCTTGGCTTGAGAATTTGGACCCCAATACGTCCATTAACTTGTCCATCTTGCTCTCTGAAGACCCAAGACGGTGTTGCTGAAATCCAGGCGGTCCTTGTGGTTTTTGTTGGCCACCTGCATTATTACTATTCCAAGAAAATTTTGGGTGGTTTTTCCGCCTAGATTATAAGTGTTAGAGTATGGATTGTTTCCTCAATATCGTTGGCCCAAGTAATTTACCTGTTCTCAAGAAGCATTCTGCTATGTAATGGTTGTCCTGCCCTCATAACTCATAGTGGACCTGCATGGCTTTGGTTGTGACTAAAGAAGATCCTTGTATATTGTTCAACCGCTTGGTAAGGGCAGTAATCTGAGCTTGCAAGGCTGTGACAGAATCAATTGGAATCATGCCTTTTTTTTCCTTTGTGCCTTGCCTACTTCTTCGTTTGATCACATGCAACTATTACTTGCCAACTCCTCTAAAATATCATGAGCTACCTCAATGGTTTTCCTCATAAACAACCTTTTAGTAGTTGCATCTATTGTCCCTCTTGTAGTTTGATTCGAAACATTATGGAATGTCTGTGGTAAGAACTCCCTTGGAAGGTTATAGTGTGGGTAACTTCTTTGCAACTCTTTGAACCTCTCCCAAGCTTTATATAATGACTCACCATCATTTTGCTGAAATTTGTAATTTTCTTGATGATCCGTGTAGTCTTTGTCAATGGAAAGTACTTGGCAAGGAAGGCTTGGGCTACTTAATCCCATGTAGTAATCTAAGATGCATTAAGTGAGTTGTACCATACCTTGGCTTGATCTCTCAAAGTGAATAAAAATAATCTATGCCTCACAGCATCATCAGACATCCTTTAGAACCTAAAAGTGTCGCTTATCTCTAAAAAGTGTTGCTAGGTGGGCACTGGGATCTTCAATTGATAACCTATAGAATTGAACACTGTTTTAGAGTAAGTTCTGGAGTGCCGACTTGATCTCAAAATTGTTTGTTGCGACTGCAGGCCTTGCAACTCCTTGTGGACTAAATCCGGGCCTCATAAAATCTATCAATGTTCTCTTGGCCCCTTTTTGTTCTCTTTCTTCCAGCATATTTGTTTGAAGATTTTCTTAGCGCTTTCTCTCCTTAACCTCCTCTCTTATCTTGCAATATTAGAAAATTCTTCTTCAAAAGCTTCGTCGGACCTTCTTATGCTCCTTATGTTTATGCACCCGTAAATACACAAGGAAAAGTTTCAAACACTCTCAAATCAAAGTTACCTAAACTAAACAATATACTAAACAAAAAATCCCTAGCAACGGTGCCAAAAACTTGTTGATTGCAAAACTAATTCACTAGCTTTACGCTTAAAATCGCAAGTACACGAGGTGTAACATATAGTAAAGAATAGATATTGATCCCTTAGAGATTGTGTTTAGACGCTACTTAATTCAGGCTGCTTCGTTTGAGAACTAATTTTAATTAATATAAACTTAAAATTAAACTAAATCAAATAACTAACAATGAACAAATTATAAAGTAAAAATCCATAAACTTAGAATTTAAGATTTAATAATTAGAGATCACTGTTTTCCTTATCTTATCTCCCTCTTACCTTGTTAATTGAATTATACCTCACCTAAGATGTCCAAATTTATTAACTACCCTCTCTCAAGGTATAATTAATTATCCCTAGCCAAATTAAATGGAATGATTAATCAATCTCTCAATCTACAAAATCAGTGCACCAATTCAACTAGTTATAAAGTTATCCTATGGGTAATCAACTAATTAGCCAAGATCTCTCTCTAACTAATCAATTAACTTGATGAATGTAGGTCTATAGAGTGCCAATTCTCATTGCACAGCCCTATATAATTTACCCAACTCAATTTCTCAATATATTACAAGGTATAAGCTCAACATTCATCAAAAAACCTTTCTTTCAAATCAATAAAATAGGAGTTCAACAAGTAGTTCAAAAGTAATCTCTACAAATAACTCACTCATAATGTCATTAACATCCCCAACAACCAAACAATCCATAATAAAGATGCTAGAAGAGAAAAACGAAATAAGAATTAGATGAAGTAAGCTCCTTCTCTTCTTTGCCCAAATCTGGAAAATTTGGAGTTGGTGTGCTCTTTGCCCAATTTAGAATGAAAATCTTGATTCTCTATCTCTTTCTAGGCTCTAAATATGTTTTTTATCTCAAGGAGTCAATCTCTCCTGACACTCCCTTCGACCATAGGGATTTGTGCCCTTATATAGTCATAAAACCTAAAAATAAGTGAAACTCGCATGTCTCTTCGGGCTAGAGATCCCACGATCATGGGAATTAACATGAATGCCATGATCGTGGGTTCTTGTCTTACAATTCCTCGACTTCTTTTCTCCTCTCTTGGTCCTTAACTCAATCACAAAGGTGGCCACCCTCCATTCCTACACCAAAATGATCAATTCTTACCCGAAATCAACATCAAACATAAAAGAACAACCATTAAGATCAAACTAAACAAAAACATAACAATAATATCCTATTGTGCAAGAAACACATGCCAAATACTTAGAAAAAACACACACTAATGCACAACTATCATCTATCATCTTGTTCATGACTATTTATAGACTTTTAAAAGGTAGTTGGACCTCCATTGTTAATAATAAATGCAAAGGACCCTAAGTCTTCCTAAGAATATCTATTTGTTGGCCTAATGATGCATCTTATTCTACTTATGGTTGTACTGTGATGCTTCTCAACCTCTAACATCATTTTTAAACCAAAAATTTTAACCTTTTTCAAGTTTGCTCCAAATTGATACAGTTATGTTTGCACCATCTTTTTTCTTCATCATATATTGCTCATTGAAAACCACTTCCCTACTTATCACCATTTTCTTTGATGTTGGGTCTCAAAACTTGTATCTCATTAAAAAATTCATTGTTGAAAACATGAATTTATGCAGGCATCCAAAGATTTTCAAATCCTAAAGATCGACCTTATTTCTTATTCACACTTCCTCTAACACTCTCCTATCTAGTGATTTTTATGATGATTTATTGATGAGGTAACATACTATACTTATTGCTTTCTTCCATAAAATTTTAATAAGTCTTGCATTCAGTCTTAGATTCCTAAAGTTACTAATTTGTGCATCCACTCTAAAGTATTATTCCACTATAGCATTTTTTTTAATTAGGCATTATCTCTAAATCCTATATTTCTCACAAAATTTTCATACTTATAAATTTGTATATTCGATACTGATGTATGATCGAAAGTACTTAATTCTTTTACCTGTTTGGTTTCAACCTTCTATGCATTGAACTTTTGCAAAGACCTTAGATTTATACTTTATGACATATATATAAACTTTTCTTGAAAAATCATTGATGAAAGTCACAAAATATTAAGATCCAACCAACAATAACTTTCGAATAGAACCTAATATATTAATATGCATATAATGTATATGATTCCTTCAAATTTTTACTTCCTCATCTTGAATGTTACCTTAGACTGCTTACCAAGCACTTACAACTTGTAGAAATCTAACTTACAGTGTTTGGTGCCCTTTTAGGCTTCTCTTATAAAATTTTATCATCTCTAGAAAAGAAGTAGTTGATCTCATAGACTAAAGTATAGAAATATATAAACAAATGTGTGAACGTTTATTAGTTCACTGAATTAGCTTCATATGAGAAATCAATTTGGATCATTATTTGTATGTGTATGAAAATTCTCATTGTGATGATTATATAAGTGATCCTTTGGTTTAAGGTCTCCAAAGTTATCTCACATAGGGATTATTATGTTTTGATATTACTTATGACATATTCTAGTCAATGGCAACTTAGTCGGTAATCATTATATATAACATAAACTACATAAAGGTAACTGAGTGATTAATATAGGATTCATAACCCTAAAGTGATTAGAAAGTGTTATATTGTTCTCGATTAGTATTGATTAGGAAAATCCTTAGGTAAGGTGACATTTGTAAATAGTTTACAAATGTCATTAATATAATTAATTACTAATAGTGGAGAACTAATATATTGGACTCAAATAGAGTAGACATTATTTTCATGCTTTATATTTAAAAGAAATATTTTATGGTAAAAAGATTAAATTATAAAAAAAAATATGCATAGAAAGGTTAGTCAAAACCACTTAACTTTTCTAAATATTTTGGTGATCATGATGTGTTGCTAAACGTCAATCTTGATCTATGGATATAAATTGTTTAGTTAGAGAATTAAAGAAAAATTAAAAGAGTTTAATTTATCTAATCCCAAATATGATTTAGGGTTATAATTTATAACTATTGCTAATATATATGGGAAAGTAATGGGCCACATACAAAGAATTGGTTGAAGAGAGAAAAGATATTTTAATCAAGTTTGACATTGCTGCTAAGTTTAAGAAACTCCATGATTAAATATGAGATACTTAATAAATAAGGATCAATACGAACTATTTGATCTTATTTTAGCCTAACTGGTATTTTTAATCAAAGTTTAATTAAAATTAGAATTTAATTTCAATTAAATTACTAAAATGTCCAAAAACTATTATCAATAGTTTTAAGTTTTAATAGAGCAAGCACTTCTTAACTAATTATCTTTATAATAGTTGTAGAACTCTCTTAACTTATTCTATAGATGTCGTTTAAAGCCAGATAGTTGTTCAGCTACGATGGTTAAGATGAGCAAATTTTAAAAACAGTTTAAGAGATACAATAAGAAAATAATCAAGCTTCATAATAAATTAGAAATTACAAGATCAAATCAAATTCTACCCTGATTTTCCAATAAATGCAACCCCTAATACTTCAAAAATATTTAATGAATCCTTATGACAATTCAAACTCGAAATATAAAAGTCTACATAAATCAATTAAACTACTCTGTAAAGGCTCATCAACTAAACTTTATTGCACCTAAAACTTCAAACTTCACCCAATCTAGTTCAAGAACGGAATTCAAGTGATTACCTCAAACTTAAAACTCGTCAATTTGAATAATTTAAATTTTTTTGTTATGTCCAAGTGCAACCCATTAATTTACAAATTTCTTTTGCAAAATTAAACATAATTAAGCCTAAATTTTTAGTGGGAATTTTCAATGACTCAATATTGTGTCTCCTAAACAAAATTTTTCATATAAGAAGTTTTGAAAAACTCCTACAAAATGATTAAAGAATAAAAGTGCACTATCTTTGCATAGATAATCATAAGGCTAATCCAAAGTTTATTTCTTAAAATGGAACTAAGGTGAATAAATTGAACAGAAAAAAAGGAGTTCTTTTTTTAGCTAAAAGTTGAATATAAAAAAAGAAATGAAGACCTAGAAAAACACTAAGGACTTAATCTCTCGATAACTAATAAATGAAGGGTTTAAGTTCAATGCTAGAATAATCCGATGCTTGAATTACGTAAATTAAGAAATTATATCATTTTAAGGGTTAAATAGATAATTTGGCCTTCCATTCTTATGATATAAAAATATATCTTGCAAAAAAAATTAATTATATCGAAATTAGTTTAATAGAACAAATATTTGCCACTACAATGATCATTTGGAACATGCTTTTGTAGACTCAAACAATGAGTTTGAGTGATCGTACTATTTTATTTATTTCTTTAACTTTAACAATCTTGTTTTAGCTTTTGTAATAGCAGATTTCTAAATGGAGAAGGAATTTCTTTCCCCACTGAAGCGAGAGGAACTTTGCAACCTAACCATTGCAATTCTTTGTTATCCCCTACTTATCCGTTAACACGCATCTTTTTCTGCAGATTGCCAGATGGCATATCGTTATTCGATTTTGATGGTCCGTGGTGACGTATACGTTATCTTACATATTAATTATTTGACTTGCTGCCTAGCTGTTGTCTTTGAATCTGAAACTCTCTTTCGGGGATGAGATGAGATCTGATTTTCTTACCACACTTTGTCGCCTAGAGTTGCGTATTACAAAGTACAAACCGCAATCCATGCCATCAACTTTAGTCTTACCTCTTAGGCTTAAACATTAAACGTGAGGACATTTCTATCTAATATTAAGGTGTTTTATTTTAGTTTATAAATTTCAGATATTTATTTATGTGAATTTTGTATTTATTTATACAGAGCTTATGTAAGACTTATATAAATAAATAACTAAAATTTATAAAATAAAATAAGATACCATAATATTAAAATGAGAATCCAAAAACCTAAAAGCGACTCATCTATCTTTTTTAGAGTAAGGTATTGGCTTAAAGCGTTGCCATCAAGCATGTTTATACTTATCAATCATGTTTTAAAAATCGGATCGAACCGACCGGTTTAATCGATGATTGATTGGCTATCCAGTTTGGTTCACTCTTAAAAATCGGTTCTCCATTGAACCAGTGAGAATCGGTCAAAAAGTCCGACTACTGATTCAATAAATTTTTTATTTTTAATATATTTTTGTATTTTTTAATATTATTAATATTATATATAATTAAATATAATTATTACATAATTATGACATCACATCAATTCAATCAGTGATTAAACCGATCAAACCGATCAAATCGATAATTAATAAAACTTTCGATTCAATATCCTGTCCAAGTTGTAAAACACTTATCAATAAAGCATCCAGTTGACACACTATTACAGCCCAGCTGTTTTATTTCTATTCAGCAGGTCGATTAAATATAAATTCTGAAGTAACAAAACATATTAAATTATATTGCACACCAGCTACTATAATGTGGTCAGGTCAAAACGAAGGGCAGAAAAAGCCACGTTCCAGAGTTGCGTAGTTGCCATGTTTGAAGGCTTAGGCTTCCTGTAATTTGATATTACGTTTTACGCTGACTTGTCTTAAACCGACAACAGCAGACCCCGCAAGTACAAATATAAGTTAATGTGCCACAGCCACTACCATCTCCGATCATCTACACAATTCTAAACATGGCTTCTTCACTTAACAATTACTTCGTCTGCTGTTTTGTCCTCCTCTGGTTCTTTTCTGCACAGTCCACTACGGCTCAACAATCTTTCCGTCCCAAGGCTTTAGTCCTTCCAGTTTCGAAAGATTCTACCACCAATCAATACATTACCAAGATAGAACAACGAACCCCTTTATTGCCCATCGAACTCGTTGTTGATCTCGGTGGCCAGTTCTTATGGGTCGATTGCGACCAAAAATATGTGTCAACTACGTACCGGCCAGCACGTTGTCGTTCTGCTTTGTGCTCATTGGCTGGAGCCAGTAGCTGCAGTGACTGTTTCTCATCACCTAAACCGGGCTGTAATAACAATACTTGCGGTGTCATCCCCGACAACTCCGTGACAGGCACCGCCACAAGCGGCGAACTAGCCACTGACGTCGTGACTGTCAATTCAACCAATGGCTCGAATCCTGGTCCAAAAGTGACCGTGCCACGGTTCTTGTTCTCTTGTGCGCCAACTTTTTTGCTGCGAGGTCTTGCTAGTGGAGTTGTGGGCATGGCTGGACTTGGTAGGACGAGAATTGGATTGCCTTCACAATTTGCCTCCGCTTTTAGTTTCCACCGAAAATTTGCTATCTGCTTGGCATCTTCAGCAACCGGAGTCATTTTCTTCGGGGATGGTCCTTATAATTTTCTTCCTAACATCCAATACACATCTCAGTCACTCACCCATACACCTCTATTTATCAACCCAGTAAGCACAGCCTCAGCTTTTTCACAAGGCGAGCCTTCAGCTGAGTACTTCATCGGTGTAACCTCCATTAGGATTGACGACAAGATCGTTCCATTGAACGCGACATTGCTGTCCATCGACAACGAAGGAAACGGTGGCACCAAAATAAGCACAGTAAACCCATACACAGTAATGGAATCCTCCATCTTCACAGCTTTCACGGAGGCATATATCAATGCGGCTAAAGCTAGGAACATCACCAGGGTTGCTTCAGTGGCACCATTTGATGTGTGCTTCAGCTCAAACAACGTGTTTGGCACACGTTTGGGGGCTGCTGTGCCGACCATCTCTCTTGTGTTGCAGAACCAGAACGTGAGTTGGAGCATATTTGGTGCCAATTCGATGGTTCAGGTCAGTGATGATGTGCTTTGTCTAGCGTTTGTTAATGGTGGCTCAAATCCCAGGACCTCAATTGTGATTGGAGGGTATCAGTTGGAGAACAATCTGCTGCAGTTCGACTTGGCCACGTCTAGGCTTGGGTTTAGCTCTCTTCTTTTTGGCAGGCAGACTACGTGCGCCAACTTCAACTTTACTTCCATTGCCTAGAACATTTACGAATCTTTGGGCAATAAGGCATCTCCTATGTTGATGCTATTTTTTTTTTCCAATACCGAATTAACAATGCAGTGAAGTGTTTCTTCTTTTTACGTCAACCAATAAGCGGCCAAATTATTTAGTTGATCTTCAGAAGTTGACCCTTAGATTTATACTTGTCTGCTATTGTCATAAAAAAATTATGTTATGAAAAATAATGGTTTGGTAAATGTATGAGATTGCGAAATGAATAAGAAAGGCATTATTGTTCAAATTACTTTACTGATTTGCATTTTACAATTTACACCAATAATATAAGCCTTTTTGTTGTAATTCAAATCGCGAAACTAAAAGCTGGATTTCGTGATGTGGTATCCTTGTCGAGTGGCCCATAATCATTAACAGGAGGATGAGATTTCGAGTAAATAAGCATACTGTGGTCAACTTAACGAAAGCAGATTATGTAGGCGAATTATATGTGAGGCGAAAGTGTCAAAAAAGATTAGGTTATGTAAAATAAAAAAGGCAAAAATTCAAAGCAACTGGTTACCTTGTGATTCTTCTTAAATACTACCAACATTTTTGGACTTGCGTAAGCAATTAATCTTGGTGATTGTTCTTAAATACTACCAACTCTTTTGGTCTTGCGTAAGCAATTAGGATCTAGCTTAAGATGGCTTCATGTTGTGGCCTATGAATGACTTTAGATTAATGAAATTGAAATTTGCATTTCATTTTCCAGCTTTTACGTACGACAGCTGGTTGAAGAACTTACCGGATAAGGTTTTCTGATTCTATTATCGTACAATACCCCGTCCAATCATTTGCGCAACGCTATTGGTGTTTGTTTTCTTAAAAGTAGTAATAATAGTCACAAGTCCACAATGATCTTTCGCGCATATCCTTGGGCTTACTGAAACATCCTTTCTTGATCCGCCTCTACAAGAAAATTAATTATTAGCAATGGACAATTATTAACAAAAGTTCAACTATTAAAAAATACCATGTTTCATTGGTATAATTGATAGGAAAAATTTTGATTTGTGACAGAAAAATATTCATCAGCAAATATAGAGGGAAATCATCTCGACAAATTTTTCGACAAAATATAACGACGATAAGAAATGCCTGTCAGTTAAGAAAGTGAGAATGTTTAGCGAAATAAATAATGCTAGAGTTTGCGGATAGATTTTTCGTCGGTAAATTTTAGTCGTAAATGTCGTCGTTTGCTTTTTATTTAACGTTTTTAAAAAACAAAAACGGCATCATTTTCGTTTAACCTAAATCGACTGCAACTTCCTTCCTCCCATTTCCCCTCATCCATCGCAGCCCAATTTTTTCTCTCTTCTGTGGTTGTCGTCTGATTGCACCTCTCGTCGTCCCACCTCATTTCATCGTGATGTCGCTGTGCGTCCTCAGCGTGCCACCATCCTCGGTGAGCTAGCATCGTCATCTCTATCGCTATAGAAGGCCACCGCGCGTCGCGCCACCACACCTCATTACCGCTCGTTGTCATCGTCATCGTCATCGTCACTTCTGCTTTAGGTGTTGTATAATCGTCTCTCGTGCACCACACCTCGTCGTCGTCGTGGTCCTGTAAATGTATAGGTTGATTATGACGTCATTTAATTCTGTAAATGTGGAGTTGGTTCTGTAATGTGTTGACAGTGAAATTTGTCTCTTTCGAATAAAGTCCGTTGTTAAACTTCTTTGTTGCATACATTTCAATCTTCATTTCAAATGAAGTCCACTTTCAAACTTCTTTGTTAGAGATTTTTAAATGTAAAGTTGGTTATGTTTTAAATGTTGAACATCGGTAAGTTTTCAATCTTCATTTCATTTTAGTTAATATTGTTTGTTGTCTGTTGAATTAAGAATAATTATGTAATTAGTAGTTAAGATTTTTATGTTTAAAAATCTTTATCATGTCTTGCGTTTAATTATATTGATAAAATGAAATTCAATATATAATTTAGAGGAAAATTCATTCTTTAGTTCTTTTCCTGCTACCATTTCTGATACTTAAGAAAATGTGAGTTTCATTTCCGAGTCAATTTGTGAGCTTAAACACTTGATTCTTGTGACATAAAATTTGATTATATCTTTGACTTTCATTTCATTTATCAATGACCATAGTAACAAAAGATTTTAATCTATACTTGCAATGGATCAAGTTTGATTAAATGTTCGAAACTATGAGCTTAAATTTAATTGAAATTGAATATTTAAATTTAATTTTGATATACTAATATTAAATTAGTCCAATTTAAACTTAATTAATTTGTCATAATTTATTAGGTTAAAGTATTGAAATATGATTCCTAGGTATGAATTAAAGTATTCTACTAGATTCCTAATTAAAGTACAATTAATAATTAGTTATCTAATTGATTAAGAATCATTAGAGATCCCATTCAAATAATATTAGTAGTTAGTGTCTTAATTTAAATATGAATACTTGTTAAACTTAAACAAAAAAATTTTAACCTAATAAATTATGACAAATTAATTAAGTTTAAATTGAACTAATTTAATATTAGTATATCAAAAATAAATTTAAATATTCAATTTCAATTAAATTTAAGCTCATACTTTCGAACATTTAATCAAACTCGATCCATTGCAAGTATAGATTAAAATCTTTTAATACTATGAGCATTGATAAATGAATGAAAGTCAAAGATATAAGCAAATTTTATGTCACAAGAATCAAGTGTTTAAGTTCATAATTTAATAGGTTAAAAAATTTATGTTTAAGTTTAACAAGTATTCATATTTAAATTAAGATACTAACTACAAATATTATTTGAATGGGATCTCTAATGATAATTAATCAATTAGATAACTAATTATTAATTGTACTTTAATTAGGAATCTAGTGGATTACTTTAATTCATACCTAGGAATCATATTTCAATTTCTTAATATCACAAGAAAAGTACAACCTTAACAATTTTTTTCTAATTGTATTAAAATTTAATATCATAATAAGTCATAATCCACATAAGAAACATGTAAACAATTTAAAAAACATATTATACATGATTTAAGCTTTATAATTAAGTAAAATATAGTCCACCACCAATAAAATAAAGAGTTTAATAATGAAAAGCCTTTAAACAATGAAATCAACCCTAATTACATGAGCTTCTTGAATTTTATCTCTTATAATTGGTCAAATAAATACATGTAAAGGATCCCTTGATTAACTAATCATATTTACATCGATTCCTTACTTCTTAAAAGTATTTGACCTTGAATCTTTAGCTTTAAATAGAAAGATACTCTCTCTAAAACTATAAGAATATATAATAGGTTTAGATACTTCATAAGTTTCCTTTAGTTAGTAAAGTATACTAATTTAACACATAGTGATTCTTATCATTGAACAACTTTCACAATTGCTTATTAAATAAGGTCATAATTAATTTCTCTATGGACACAACTTCTTAATTAAAATTACATCAAATATATTAATATATTTTTTCACAAGCCCTATTTTGTCTTGAAGAGTGTCACTCATCCTTCTTCTTTGTAATTTGTAGTTGAAAGTCCATTCAGATAAGTCATCCAACTAATATTTACCATATGTGTTGCTTTAATAATAAATTAATTAGATGCGTTTGAGTTTTGTGTGAATGCAAGGAAAGTCTTGATTTTATGTTATTGTTTAGAATATTCTTATAATCATTGATGAGTTTTTATGTTCTTCTTTAATAGTCTTAACTATTTATGTTTAGGTTATGTTTGAATCGTTGATGAGTAGATGTATGATTACATAAGCATTTACTGTATGTGGAATGAGCTTGAGATCTTATGGATGATTTGAGGCATAATAATAGGATGGTATATGGGCTGGAAACTTGTGATGTAGCTCCCATGAGGCTTATGGTAAAAAAATTCCACGAGCCTAGAAGTCATAGCAAGAACTTGGTTTCTTGATTAACAGGTGTAAACAATGTCACGTACCATAGTTTTAAAATCAATTATAGGTGATTAATTCAATTGATTAATAATTCAAATTTGACGTGATTAATGCAAACTTAGTATTAACACAACGTATTCATATGTTTTATAGACAAGACCGTTGTTTGCATTAAAAAAACTCCTAATATAGTATATAGAGCGGAAGCCCGTGATGCAACTCCTGTGAGGCTTATCGATAAAAAATTTCATGAGCCTAGGAGTCACAGCAAAAACTTACTTTCTTGATTCACAGGTGTAAACAATGCCACGTACTATAGTATTAAAATCAATTGTAGGTGATTAATTCAAACATAAATATTTCAACTTCAATATGATTAATGCAAACTTAGTATTAACACAAGAAATTCATACGTTAAATGGACAAGATAGTTCTTTGCATAATAAACCCCTAGGATGGTATATAGGATGGAAACTCATGATGCAGTTCCCATGAGGCTTATCGGTGAAAAATTCCATGAGCCTAGGAGTTACAACAAGAACTTGCTTTCATGATTCACAGGTGTAAACAATGTCATGTACCATTGGGGCAGTTGCTTTGTTGATTCACAGGTGTAAACAATGCCACATATCAATTGTAGGTAATTAATTCGATTAATTAATACTTAAGGGATGTTGAGTAAAGTTTAGATGTTATGTAAACTTAGGGGATATAAAGGATACTAACTATGAAATCACTCTTTTAAATTAACAATTTTGCATAAATGAGTAATGTTGATAGATCTTGGATGTATAGACGATTAACACCTAATGATTTCATTAATTGTGAGTTTGTTGAGGGAGTTGAAGCTTTTATTCATTATGCATATTCTCAACCTGAATATATGGATGACCCAAAGATAAGATGTCGATGTAAAATGAGCAAACACATTTGTTTTCTTCCTATTGATGAAGTGAATGGGCATTTGTTGAGAAAAGGGTCCCAAATTATTTTAATTAGACACGACATGGGGAGCCATTGATTTATAGCACCTCAAGGGGTAATAAAGTACACTCATTAGTGAATGTAGCTGAGTTTGAAGGGGAATTGGATTTAGAGCAAATAATATTGGTGCAAATGAAAATCCTTACATGCAAATGATTTATGATGCAGCCGATTATACCTTTTAGGAAAATATAGAAAATCTTGGAGAAGAACCAAACCCACATGTAAAATAATTTTTTGACTTACTACACTCAGCTGACCAAGAATTATGACCAAATTGTGAGACAATGACTCGATTGTTTTCAATTGCTCGATGTCGGTGATGAACGCAAGTGCACGTTTCTATCGTCAAGTAGTAAAAATATCGATCCCACAGAGACCAAATTAGTTAAAAAGTAATACTCGTAATAACTTTTAACTTAAGCTAATAACATAAAAATTAAAGAAAAGATTGATTGATTGTGGTTTGAAAAATGAAATAAAAACGAGAATTAACGCAAGATAAAAATATAAGAAATATCAATGGAATGAAAATCTAGGAATTTAACTTCCCCCTTGATTTTACCTCGGTGT
>JANITX010000004.1:18392072-18410583 GCA_027564395.1 Erythroxylum ulei
GATCACAATTTGACAGTGAAACAAAGAATAATCAGAAGAACAACAAACCGAGTAGTTCTGTAATGCGGTGGTAGGTTGCGATATAAACGTAAATGACGCGAAAATGTCTACCTGAAAAAGCTAAAATGAGGAGCTTTTTTGAAAAGCTCCAAATTTGAGCTTCTTAAAAAGCTGTATTTAGCTTTCAAAAAAGTCATTTTTATTAAAAAAATGATTTTAGATTTTACAGCCAAGCACTCATTTTTCTTAAAAATTGCTTTTGCAGTGAAAAAAAAGTACTTTTTCAGCCTCTAAAAGCTGAACCAAACAGGCACTAAGTTCTATTGTAGCCAGTTGATTTGTCTGTTGTCACTTCTTAGGGCATATATTGGTTAGAAAGATAACATGAAGCAATTATTGGGAAATTAAGAATTGGAATTATTATTTTCCTGGAACATCCAGATAGGTGAAGGCTTTAACTTCTTGGTTTGCTGATACCAGGTGTAGATATCAGTATGAATACTCATCTAAAGACAGTCAAACTAACACTGAAAGGGAAAAATCCTGTGACCTTGGATCATCTCAGTGTGAGGGGTAACAATATCCGCTACTATATCCTTCCCGACAGCTTGAATCTAGAGACGTTGCTGGTGGAAGAAACTCCAAGGGTCAAACCTAAGAAGCCAACTGCAGGTGTGTCTATTATTTCATTTGTTAGAGTTGCTTTGGACAAGTGAAATTTGGTATGCACCTTTGTGCTGTATAGTGTGGATGCTTACACCTTTGATGTTTGGTGAAATTCAGGGAGACCTGTAGGTAGGGGACGTGGCCGTGGACGTGGAAGGGGACGTGGTAGAGGCCGTTAATTATATTCTGATACTTTTAATTTATGTGGCATCTGCTTATGTAAACACTTGTACTGTAACAACGGTCTGTTGTTTAGTTGAGGAACATGCAGAAAATACGGATGCCAGTGTTGCTGTTTATTAAGGCTAGACTGAGGATTGTAGGTTTCAATTTTTCCTTCACGTAGTTGATTACTGAATGCTACTGGGAGTGAGCAGTTTATGAGCTTATTGTCTGTGATTGGTTCTTTCATATTTCATTAGTTAAATTGTACTGTAACAACAATCTGTTGATTAGTTGAGGAATATCAGGAAAGTAACGATGCTAGTGTTGCTGTTCTTGGAGGCTAGATTGAGGATTCTAATTTTCATTATTTTCCTCATAGTTGATTACTGAATGCCACTGGTAGTAATTGATGAGCTTATTATCTGTGATTGCGTCTTTCATTTTTAATTAGTTAAGATGCAATATTCAGGGAAAGTTATCCATTGGCAAATTTGTTATAATCCTTGCTGATTATGGCAAGTTATCCTTTTTATTGATCGGTGCGGTTGCTTTCTTCAAATTAATTGTCTAAAATCCAGTGGTTGTGAAGTATGCGGTAAATCATTTCGTAGAACTCCGAGCTCCAGTTCAACCTAATCTCAATTGCTTGTAATGTGTAAATTGCTCTTCTGCATATACAGGGATTACCGGACTAATAATTGGCCTTTGAGCAATACAATAAAGAAAGTAATCGCATTTTACGGTTTATTAGAAACTCTAAGTAAGGTCTTGTTCAAATCTACCACATCATGGCACATGTTAACATTTCTAAGACGGTGTAATAATATCTTACATCTTAATTTAGTTTTTTGTCAGTTCACAGTTATTGAAACGTCAATTTAGCCTATCGAGTCTTATGGTTGAACAATTTGGACTTGCTATATGTCCATTAGTTTCAAAATCCCTTTTTTAGACATTGAATGAAGTTGTGATTTACCTCTTGATTTTTTATAAAAAAAAATTGTATTGTTATTTTTGGTACCATTTTTTCACTTTTTTAAAGGAGTAATGGGTATTATTTTAATAATATTATTACGATACAAAATAGTACCTACTTAGCTTTTTTTGCGAAAAGCTGAATTACAAATTGCACCTCTAGCCTAAAGAATCGCCGTTATTTTGGCTCAATTTTCAATTCTAAATTATTTTTTAAACTTTCAAGAAAAAAAAAGGTAAAAGGTGAATTTTCGACTCTAAAATTTGCATCAATATTGAAGTTAAACCTTAATGTTTAATAGAATTAAAAAGATCATTTTGAATTCAAAAATCTTCTTGTGTCACTAAATGGGAATATGAATCCAGTATCTTAGAAAGCAAGTAGTCTTTGTCTATGTTTGTTGATAAGAAAGAGAAAGCCCAAGTCACAAACTGGTTGGTAGTCCTGCCAGGCCCAGCCATCATATGCTGGATTTCAGCTATTGGGGATGAATGACGAATAATGTATGGTGATTTGGCCTAACTACCAATGCCTTTACTCGGTTCCTTTTCAATCATCAGTGTCTATCCCAACCAACCTAATTACCGAATTTGTATTTCAAAGTGGAGGGAACGTGGAATTATTCTTAAGAAAAGAAATTATTGTGTGAGATGCAGGTGAAGGATTCCACGTTCTTGTTGATCATTTGATTTCGAATGGGCTAATTATATGATAATGAGAGGGAAGTCCGCATAAATAATTAATAAAGAGAATGAACCTGCAGATAAGAAAAGTCAGTGTTCAAATTAACTTTGAAAATAGGACAGATTGTATTGTTATTCATTATCTTACGCAGTTATGTTTCTCTTTCTTCGTTTAACAAATCATAGTGGCGGGAGCATTTTGCTGCAATAACTCTTCTCGAAAAATCACTTCACTGGGTTAGTTATTTATTGGTTTCAAGTCAATGTCAACAATCAACCTCGTACCTGAATTTTTTAAAACAATTCTTAATAGTTCATATTGAATTGATTATATTATATGTTTAATACAATAAAATTTACATTATTTTCGTGGGCTTCATGATTCTTTGCTTAGGTATCTGTACAAATCATCCATCCGATTCCACCTGCTGACGAAACATAACACAAATTCTAACAAATTTCGATGCTTTTCTTAACCCATTAAAGAAAACCGTTGGAAAAGTATTGATTTCTTATTTTAATCAGTGTAATAAGAATTGACTTCACATTAGAAACAAGCGACTGATTATTATAGTGTAAAAGAACAATGTGGCCTGGTCATGGTGAAAGTTACACCTTGCCAAATTTTTAATAAAATCCACAAAGTCACAAATTTAATCGAAACGAAATTGCTAAAGTCAAAAGTCCTAATCTGAGTTCGTGCACTGAAAGAAATTGCCCAAGTATTCTCGGTAAATGTCCTAAACTGAGATATGCACCGAAAGAAATTGTCCAAATATTCTCCTTACGGTAATTTCTGTAATGCTTAACACAAGCCTCAAATATGAAAGTGAATAAATGGAGAAAACATAGAAAATACCTCTTTTGCTTTTCATCTCTTCCACACAAGCTTTTCTACGCTAAAACTTTCAAACTTTCTTGACGATCTTTACAAAACCTGCTTAATCGAATATAGTTAACATCTTGTTGTGTCTTCCTTAACTAGTGAACTTCTTAAAGGATTAGAGAATCCAAATGTTCATTAACTTACTTAAGTAGACAACAGAAGACCTTAGCAACTATATATAATAGCCGTATTGAATTCCTCATCGCAAGCCCAATGCTTGCCCGACCCATAATGATTAGCGTTCATTTTTTTTGTTAGACTTCAACCTATTGAACCAAATCCTTTATCATGCTTCTTTGGTATCTTTAACCAAATCAATTTAAATTTACTTAACAGTAAGCTCATTAAATCGTAATTAATTATTGTTCAAATTCAAAAAATTACTATCATTCTCTCTCTTAAACAAAAATTAATTACAGTAGTTGTAGCAACAATAAAAACTAGTAAAAACGTGTAAGCTAAATCAATATATAGGTCGACCAAGTTTAAAAAAAATCATTTGATCTAAAGATAATGAAAGTCTATCATTCTGTCCTGTAAGACTTTTGATACCAAAAAATATCAAATGTAAGTGTCATGTGCGACATAGATCCAATACAATCATACATATCTAATACCTTACTAATATGATGAGAAAATGAAATGTGACAAACTAGGACGATACTTGTATGATCTAAAATATATCATCTTTCGTTTTTAGGTCTCAATTTCTCTGAACTTTATACTAAACTACATCAAAGAAAGTTTTTTTCTCTCACTAAATGTTAAACCACTTTAGAGAAAACCCTTAGATTAAATGCTCATATCCCCCTATATCATACCAAAACCATGGATTTACATGTATATCTGTATGTGTCCTAAAGACATATGCACAAAGTTATTTTGTATATATATGCTCAATGACCTTTTACAATGCTTAAGATTGATACAGATCTTAAGACTTTCACCGATATTATGACAATGTATAATAACTTGTATGACTGAGAGCAAAGTGATGATCATTTGTATTGGTAAAACATATTGTCATAATATATGAAAAACATATAAGTGTATTAAAAGCAAATACAGTAATCCCTAACTAACAGTGTCTAAGGATTTCAGTATGCTCATACTATACACTTGTCTCTCAAAAACAAGTGGACAAAGTTCTCTAGTTAAAGGATCAGCAAGCATATCCTCAGATGCCCTATTTTAATGTTACCTTTCTATATCAATTCCTTTATGGTCAAATATTTGACCTCCAAATACTTAGAGCCTGTAATGTTCTTATTATTGTTATTAAAAAATATAAAAGAAAGATTATCATAATATAATCAAATAGGCCTAGCCACTAAATCAAATACAGATAACTCAAAAATTAAGTTATTGAGTTAAATCGCCTACGTAGAACCCCATAGCATTCCATAAACTTTGCATGCATAGTGGAAGAAGTCACCAGTATCTACTTGCCACTTTTCTACGATGCTGCATCATCTGCTAACATAAAATGCACCCTGATGTAGACTTTCTATCATCTGAATACATAGCAAAATCTGAATCTATATAGCCTGTGAGGTCTAGACTGTTGAATTTTCTAAATGTCAACATATAATCCTTAGTTCCCTTTAGGTATCTTAACACTCGTTTAACTGCATTCCAATGGTCTATTCCTGGGTTAGCTAGATACCTACCTAGCGGTCTAGCAACAAATGCAATGCCTGATCTAGTGCATACCTAGGCATACATCAGACTACCAACTGCACTAGAATAAGGCATATTCTTCATAGGCTCTCTCTCTCTGTATCATTCTTTGGACATTGTGCCAAAGATAATATCTTGTTATGAGAGACAAGTGTTATAACAGGTTTATAATCAACCATATTAAACCTTTGTAGCACTTACTTAATGTATGCTCTCTATGAGAGATTTAATGAGTGTTGAGACCTGTCTTGGTGAATCTGAATACCTAGGACAAAAGATGCTTTACCAAGATCCTTCATGTTAAATGTTTGGTGAAAAGCTGCTTAACCTCATGCAACATGATCAAGTCATTTGATGTGAGTAAGATATCATCCAAATATAAAAGTAGAAAGATAACTTTGCTCTCCCTTACCTTGTAATACAAAATCTTTTAATTTTATTTTCCACAAAGCCAAAAGAGGTAACAACTTCATCAAACTTAAGGTACCACTGTTTGGAAGCTTATTTCAAAAGATATATTGATTTTATCAATTTACAAACCTTATCAATTTTTTCTTGATCCTAAATCCTTCAAGTTGTTCCATACAGACCTCTTTACAAAGATCTCCATTCAGGAAAGCGGTTTTAACATCTATCTAATGTAGCTCTTTATCATACTATAAATGCATCCTTAAAGGATACTAAGGAAAAGGTAAAATTAAAGTTAATCCCTTCTCTCTGAGTGAATCCTCTAGTAACTAACCGAGCTTTAAACCACTCAATTTTACCCTAAGCCATTTTTGGCCTTAAAAATTCATTTACAACTGATAGGTTTGTAGTTCTGAGGTAAATTAATAAGCTCTTATACCTTATTGTGCTTCATAGATTGCATCTCATCCTTCATTACATCCTGCCACAAATCTGCATGAAGTCAAAAACAACTTCTGAAAGAGTAACTGGATTTACAATATATCCAATATCATAGTCTTGTTCACCTAAATAGATTATATAATTAGATGAGATAACAAACCTTCTTATTTTAATAGATCTCCTTAATTAAACTAGTTCTCGTACCTTAAGAGACTCAGTTTCTACAGGTATGAGTTCTTGTTCATGTACTTACATGGTACTGAGATCTTGATCCACCAATTCTAACTATATGAGTAATAGCATGAAATAACTATAGTATCCACCCTACTATCATCTGAAAGGTGAGAAAGACCACCCTCACCATAGACATCATACTCCAAAAACTTAGTTGTTTGTGACTCTACTATTCTAGACCCTTCTTTTCTACAGTACTGTATCCCTTAGAGTGGTCAAGATATATAACAAAACAACAATGAGTAGAACGAGAATACAACTTATCTTCATAAGGATTATACAAACATATGTCAGTAGGATAGCCCCATACACGAATGTGGGTAAGGCTAGGCTTCTACCCCTTCAAGATCTTAAAAGGCATCTTTGAAACTGATTTGCTTAGGACTCTGTTAAGTATTTATAAGGCAGTCTTTATGGTTCCACATATTTGGCAAACGGACTATTTTCTTATCTTAAAACCCCATGTTTACCATAATATCCACATAAACAGTTAGATTTGACAATCTTTATGGACCTACCCAATTGGTTCTCAACTTTAGCATTAAAGATCCTAAATTTCTTAAGAACTTCAAACTTTTTTTTAAGTAAGAACAAATAACCATAACGGGAATAATCATTAATGAATGTCAGAAAATGTCTTAAATTGCATAAGGTGATTCTTGTATTCTTTAGCTTCTCCTCTTCAGCGTCACCCCGGATAATCAAAGCATTCATGTCCCAAGCCTTATCCTAAGAGTTGTACGTTGTAACCAGAATACCAAAGTCTTAAGGAAGTGTATTTAGAGCTTGGTGAACAATGCAAGCATCAGGAATGTGGATATTTAACACTTTCAACTTAATCTAGAGGTGGACCATCGTTATGATGTACTCTCTCACTCCCCCTTCTCTTGTATACCTCGTAGAGAACATTCCTTCATTAAGGTACCTATCTAAGTATTAGAAGATACCTTGTAACTGTGTAAGACATTATTGAGGAAGTCCCTTGCTATAATTGTTTTCGAAAGTCCAATGTGCAAATGGTATGGAATTGATCTCTTTATAGTCAAATAACACATCCTATTTGATCTTTCCCAGGTTGCATATGCTGCCTTCTCAGCATCTGAGTTAAGAGATGTAGGTACAAATGGCCTATCCCTGACTATGGCCATGTTGATATCTATCACCTCCAAAGCAAATTCTACATCTTGCTTCCATTTCTTGAAGTTAAAACCAGTCAGGGTTTTAATAGTGTCACTGTTGTTTACAGAAAAGGTGACTACAAAATTGACAATGTAATAATGAGCACAAATATAGGATAACAACGATATTCAAAGCTACAAAATAGTATATATATCGAGTATCTTATCACACATGTCATGAAATACATATGGGCTGAATACATAATATATGCAGGTAAGAATTCCACATAAAAATTATTAGAGTATACATCATTAACTCTTATAACTCTACCAATTATATGTGAATAGATCACTCAAGCGATAGCTTTTCTCCATCTTATGTCTTTGTGCACATCTCAAAATCTCATATAAGGTCATCACGACCTGCGGGCAGAATTACTAAATACAAAACCAGAGACATCTCCAAACATACTAGTAGAACAATTCAAAAACTAACTTAAAAAGTCACTATGGTGATGACATTCTCATTAGTACTCAAATAGATCTATAGGCATAAGAGATACACATATATGTCATCATCACTTTTTTTATAAGCATATAATATATGATAATATACCATCAATAAATGCAAAATCCTTATGCACATACTCATTATCACATATCAATGCTAAAAATATTATCGATACACTTCATTTGAAAATTCATCACAAGGAAGTATTAGGTTCCGATCATGCATCTCATACATAATATATATCAAATATACTCAGCGGAAATAAAATGGAACCTCAAAAACCAGATCTACTCATGCATATAGATATTTAAAAAAACAAATACATGAAATGTAAGATGTTTACATACCTTTCTGACGATCTCCTTCGTTCTTTAATCTTCTCTACATTGAGTTGTCATAAACCATAACGATCAATGCATACCGTCTCTAATGAAAGTCCACATGAAGATAAAAGTATGAAACCTCACTAGGAGATGGCTAAAATTCTTTCTTTGTGCTAGAAAAGACTAGAACTCCTGAGAGAGTTAGAGAGAAAAAGTGTGTGTGTAAGAAAAAGAACCTTTTCTTTTTCTTTTTTTGTGTCTTACACAAGATACACAAAAATCGTCTCAATTTTCTGCACCATTTGACTTCCATAACCCCTATTACTAATGGAAAGTTATGGGAAGTTAATGGTCATGAATAACATGCATTAATAGAAGTTATGTGAAGTTAATGATCATAAATAACATGCATTAATGGAAGTTATGGGAAGTTAATGACCATGAATAACATGCATTAATGGAAATCAACAACACTTGTTTCTAATCCATTCCATGCAACGTTTTCTACCATGATCACATTGTGATACAATCCCGAAACACTATCTCATATCTTGACTCGCCATTTAAGACCATTTTACTCATCCTTCAGATCTCCTATGTGTGTGACCCATTAGGTTCCCGATTATGTTGGCCACTTGAATTAACAGTTAATTTAAATAAGTCAAGAGCAGTATCTAGCAACACGTCATGACTCCCAATTGACCAGAAAGTCAGTAGTTTGACTACAAACCCTTCCATATGCAATGTTGCCATGCAATTCGTCCTTTCACTATCTATACCCCACTTGGTTCAGAGTATGATCAAAGTGTCAACTCCCATTAGACTAACTGTGTCATATCTAGTCCAAGTGTTATTGGATCTTGTCCTGAGGATCTCATTACTCTACATATCATTGAAGACTCTCTTCATGACATATATCTGCTTTGCCCAGAGACTCCTGAGTAATGACCCTAACAAGAGGTTGTGGGTATCATCTCCTTCTATCAAGAGTGGTGATTCCTTTATTGGCTACTCAGTTACCTCTGAATACCTCAAGCTGTACCCAATCACATCCTATGAATAACCCCTAAAAAGCACCGATGAATGGAGTCAAAGCACAGGATTAGTATCCGAGATATCCTTGAACACCTCAAGTTAAAGGATATTTGCACCATTGCTATGATGAGTCTATCATTGATACTGTAATAGAATATCCATATGATTGTCTCATAGTAAGTCAATCCAATGTACTCACTACCCTTAGTAAGCATCAACATGTTAACTCTAAAGAACTCATGTCTACAACTCATGAGATCTACTGTATGATCTAATCAAGAAATATAACATGTGCTAGTCTATCCAGATTAATGATATCCCATCTCATTTATCCTATGACTAGGGAAACTTTAGATACTAACATAATTACACATGGTAGGAATCTCATTATCATGATCTCATTATGATTTCCTCCATGCTATATTTTGTATCAAGGACTTCATTAAATCAATTTAAGATCAACATCAAATCCATAAACGTATGAACATAAAAATAATAAAAAATGACTTTATTAATCATAAAATGATTTGTACAATAAATGCTATAGGTGATTGTCTTTAGAGCACTTCTCTAACAGGAAGATCTCATTCAGAGTGAGAATCATGTAACACAAAATAATTAGCATACCATATGAGATACCATAACCAGACATACCTCTTATATTTCAAGTCCAAAGCATGAAATTTCACTCAAAATGGCTTTAATAACCTTTATTTAATTTTTCTGAAGTTAAACCTTATTTATTACTAATGTAGTAAATTCCAAAAAAATTAAAAAAAACTCACTTTATAATTTCATAAGACCCAAAACTAACCTAAAAAACTTGAGGGACTATTTTGTAAATTCAAAAAATTTTGAGTTTTTTTTTTTGTCTTGTAGCGTGCTAATGTCAGCACTTATTTTGTTGGAGGGCTAGTGCATTAGGCCTGTATGTTGCACGCGTCACAAACACACAAGCACGCTCCCGAACTTCAGAGAGATTGTGACGCATGTGCCTTACACACAGACGCACCAACCACCTTAGGCACTTATGTTACATGCATCACGTTATCTATCTAACTCGTGAGTCACACTCACCAATCGTCCACGACCATTGAGAGGTGCAAGATGTCGAGCATATACGCCCAACATTCTCCCACCTTTAACTATGATTTCTCTCTTTTGTCGTCAAAAAAAGCAATTTTCGATCATTTTTAGGCCATATTTTCGCTCTCGAAGCCCATTTGCAAACCGTTTTTCAATGCAAAGCTTATTCAGCATCAATTCAAGCAAAAATACACGATTCATATAAGCAAAAACAGATTTATTTTTTTGATTTCTTTATGAAAAAATTTGAAAATCTCCATTTAAATTCACACAATCACATAACTGCTCTAATACCATAAATAATGCGTAACACGAGCCTTAGTTACGTGCCTAGGATCAAATGTGAAAGTGAATAAACAGATAAAATACAAAAAATACCTGATTTGCTTTCCATCTCTTTGAATGAGCTTTTCTATGCCACAAATTTTGAATTGACAATCTTTATGAAATTACTTAACCGAATGTCATTAACGTCTTAATGCGCCTTTTTTAACACGTGAATCTTTTAATGAGTCAGAAAATTCGAATGTTCACGAAATTACTTAAGCCGACAATTGGAAACCTTAGCAGTTATATATAATAACCATATTGAATCCCCTCATCACAAGTTAATGTATGTCCGACCTATACTAATTATGACCCATTGTTTTCTTAGGACTTCAGTCTATTATTTCAGATCTTTTATCGAGCTTTTTTATTATTTCTAACCAGAATAAATTCGATTTGTTTGATCGAATATCGTTAAAATCATAATTAATTATTGTTCAAATCCAAAAAATTACTAACAATTCCGGTTCCAATATTAACTGGGGTTGATTATTAGAACGTGGTCCTAATGCAATTCCACAGTCGTCCCAAATGTAAAATTCTGATCTTTGAAGTCCAAAAAAAAAAAAAAAGGAACAAATCACTTTTATGCTGTCAAAACACAAAACATGCCATTAATATGTAGAATCGGAAGTGGTGGACGGGTCCTCTTGCAAAATGTGCGGAAGGGCAGAGTTGTCATTGCAGAAAGGTGTACACCGCAGGCAGTGTAGTTGCCGGCGACGACCCGCCCGACCACCTTAGGAGCATTCACACCCTCTCCTTTTATAGTCCTCTCTTTTACGTTCTCTTCATTCTTTTGTTTCTGAACATTGATCATTAGTTGCAGCTTTCCTTGGACAAGCTTTGACTTATAACACATTTTCTACTTAATACTTTCAAGCCTGGAGTCCATGATGCTACTATTTTTCTAGTAAAATTTGTCTTTTCCTCTGGGCATTTCTCGTTTGCTGTCCAGTCAACGGACACTGTTTTTCCTTTCTTTTCTTTCTTTCCTTTTTTGCAGTTTCTGGATTTACTGGTTTATACACTAGCTTTGTCAGCTTAACCACCAAGTACTGGTGTTTATCGTAATCACTTCTCACCAGCCAGTAAAGAAACTAGAATGCTTTCAATGCTTTGATTTGTCACTCTAATCTGTTCCTCTTTGCGTGTTTTGCTGTTTAAATATATAGCATCTAGAATTTCCAAAATATATATGTATATAGCATCTATTAACGTCCCGTCTATGTATGGCCATACCTGATAAGGAAAAACGTTGGGCAATGGGCATAATAACTATTGCAATTCGTCCTTTTTTTAATAATTATTATTAACGCTCTTTTTCTTTCTTTGATACGCCACTTCCCCCACTTCTCTGTCTCTTCCCTGCGTAAAGGCCACCTTTTTCTCCCACTTCTCTGTCTCTTCCCTGCGTAAAGGCCACCTTTTTCTTTGTACCATCTTTGAACTTGATCTAGGTGCCTGTGAATCTTAAATCCTCCAAAACAATGGCCAGGAACAATAATGACAGCAGCAACGCCCACTCTGCACAACACCAACCAGACACTACAACCCGCTTGTTCTTTTTCATGTGTCTCAAGCGTATGAATCCTCTTGTGCCTCCACTTCGCATTATTGGCTTCTTCTTGGTGGCTCTCTTCTTCATTGGCTGCTGTTTCTACTTAGATTACCAAGGTGTCACTCGCAGTTTGCGTTACCATGGTGCCTCTTGGCTGCGAACGGTTAGTCCGTTGTCATCATCAGCATATTCCATTAATTCTCAGAAAGGACTGCCGAAGTTTCTCGATAAAGATGGTGATGGTTGCAATATCTTCGATGGGAACTGGGTTTGGGATGATAGCTATCCACTGTACAAGAGTAAAGATTGTATTTTTATGGACAAAGGATTCAGGTGTTCGGAGAATGGTAGGCCTGACAGTTGGTACACCAAGTGGCGCTGGCAACCAAGTCACTGTAACATGCCCAGGTAATATATCTTCTTTAGATTTTCACCTTTAGTTTCTAAAATTGCCTCTTTCAAATGACTTCGAGTTCATTTTAATGTTTGGTTGATCGCTGAGAGCTTGTGCAATCAAGAATAGTAAAAAAAAGAAGAAAGAAAGATATTTCCAAGTTTTCTTACGTATGGAGTTCTGCTGTCTTGCCTCGTGTAGTTGTTTAGTTAGTTAGAAAGCTTTTTTAGTAATTTATTTCGCAAAGAAATGCAGCTTCAAGTAATTGAATTGTCAAAACTAATTAATGTGTAACGGACGTACCTGATTTCTGGGTATTACTTAGTTGTACATGGCAGGAAAAGAGAAATTTAAGCCAGCAATAGCAGTAGGATTATGCTAGTGATATCACGCATAGCTTTCCTTTCTGGTTGTGAAGGAAAAAAAAAGGTTCATTTCTGTTTCAACTTTTCCATTTATGTTCACGGTTTTCTTGTCTGGACTAATATCCTTTTTTCTTTTTTTGCAATTGGGTAAGATTCTGTGCCATTTCTGCTGCCTTTCTCTTCTTTGTACGAGCAGAAGATACTCATTGTCAGCTACCATTAAGCAATAGTAACGTTATAGCTATATGGCATGGCATAAGTCGTTCTGTTCAAAATCTTCTTGATTTATAGAAATGATGTGCCCAAAGAACCTAATTGATGCTATAACTTTAGGCTCTTTTCTTTCAACTGGAGCGGAGTTTGGCTATAACAAACATATGAAGAGCATTTTCATTAGTTGGACCGGTTAACCTTAGATTTTCAATTCTATTTCAAAAGCAGATTTGATGCAAGGTTGATGTTAGAGAAATTAAGAAACCGGCGGGTTGTATTTGTTGGCGATTCAGTTGGAAGAAATCAATGGGAGTCCCTCCTCTGCATGCTTGCATCTGCTGTTCCGATTGATTCATCAATCTATGAGGTGAATGGAAACCCAATCACAAAGCATAAGGGGTTTCTGGCATTCATGTTCAAGGACTATAATTGCACCATTGAGTACTATAGAGCTCCGTTTCTTGTAGTACAAGGCCGGCCACCAACTGGAGCTCCTAAGGAAGTTAAGATGACCATAAGAGTGGACAACCTGGACTGGACTTCCCCCCAGTGGAGAGATGCGGATGTTCTCATCTTTAACTCTGGTCATTGGTGGAATTATGGGAAGACCATAAGAGTGTAAGCATAACTTTGTCCGATAAGTTGACCCAACCGTTGATACTGAACTTATGATAACTTTAAACTTTTGGCATGAAGCAGGGAAAAATTTTACCCAGGGAGATTGATTAGTCAGTCTCCTTCGATCCTAACATCCCAACTTCATGTTTGATGCACATTTGTGTATTATGTTACAGAAATGCATGCGTGTGTCCATGCACTTGGTTTTGAAAAGGGCGTAATCTATCGAAACGGACTTCTCACATGCATAATGTCATTTTGATCGCTACTCCAGCGTCTAGTTGTTTGGAAACCATGAAAAGATATAAATACTTATTTTGATCAAAAAGAGCTTAAAGTCACATTTGCTCAATTATGTAAACTTGGTCTTGAATTTTGTTTGCCAGCACAGAATTGGTTTTGTAGTAGCTAGTGCCAAATGACTATTCTGAGTTCTTGTTTCTTTCGGTATCTCATTGGTCACATATGTATGTTTCATGTTTCTGAAAGGGAGTAGGGGTATGATATTTTTACCTGCGTACTTTCTGCTTATCGCCACTTTTCTCGTGGTTTACAATCTATCTCAGAATTCAAGAATCGTATCCAATTGTGGAACGGCATACAGCAGAAATGCAAGTACACTTATTGTTGAAGGGTTATTTTGCAGGGATTTTGTGGTTATGTTTTGATGGGAAGACGAGTGAATGGGTGTTTTTATAATGACCTGACCTCGGATTTGTGTTTGCCAACAGGGATTGCTACTTCCAAGAAGGAGAGCAGATAAAGACGGAGATGAGTGTGGAAACCGCATATAGAAGATCAATCGAGACTTTGATTAACTGGATGCATCGGGAAGTAAACATAAGCAAGACCCAAGTCGTCTTTCGAACCTATGCCCCTGTGCATTTCAGGTTTAGCTCATACATAATGTGATTGATCCTATTTCATTTTCTCATGCCATAATTCGGATGTTACTCTTAGAACGAATGAAACAATTATATTTCTGAAACTATGGATGCTCATTATCATTTCCTTCACATGGAATTTATGGCCATCATTTATTTTCTGAATATAATTTATTACTTAAAATCTCATTCATCAGCTTAGACGAGATAAACCATTGGTATGTCTTTTCATTTTGGATTGAATAGTCATGGAATGAATTATCCAAATTTGATACATCACTCAAAAATTCTTAGTCAGCACTTCCCTTTAAATAGAGAAATAATTTATAAACTGCTAATGTCGTAGTGGTGGCCACTGGAACACTGGCGGTAGCTGTCACAAGGAAAAACTTCCTCACTTGGGATCATTGCCTGATTCAACTGATTACCATCATAAGATATTCCTAGATGTGTTGTCTACAAACTCTAATGAATCACAGGTGAACAGCTTGGATTTGTTGAATGTGACAAGCATGGCTACAAAGAGAAAAGACGGTCATCCATCCGTGTATTATCAAGATCCAGAGATTCGTTCGGTTTCTCTTAAACTACAAGACTGCAGCCATTGGTGCCTGCCTGGAGTTCCTGATTCATGGAATGAGCTTCTTTATGCACTGTTTCTCAAACGGGAGTCTTTACGCACACAAAACTCGACGGAGTCTTCTCAAGCTCCTCTATAGTTTCCTTTTTCTTTTTCCTTTGACATGGTTATAGGTTCATCACGAAGATATCATTGACTAGTTCGCCTCGAGACATTTTGAAGCACTGCCATGACTCGACTTCTCTGTCAATCATGTCATCAAAATCTTCAACAGACACTTCCCAGTCATGTAAATTCTGAGAACTTCTGCATGCCAACTATGTGCTGTGATTGGTTAACAGAAGAGCCTGATAGCCATAAGGAGTCTTGGCAGCAGATTCAGAAGACATTTGTAATGGTTCTCTGATCAGAGCAGCGAGTGACTAATACGTGTAAAGATACGTACAGTTTCAGTTTCTGTAAATGTTCAGAAAGTTTACTGGTTATAGTAATAAACAACAATAGAAAGCTGGTGATAGTTGTACATCTACATAGCACATTCTTAAATGAAATCTGATTATACAGTTTGTCTTTTATCAGTCGACTTAAAGCCATATGGTAAGGCTAATGCAATAGCTATGTCACTCTTTTTATTTTTTTTCCTAAGTACATCAAAAGTGGTTAATGTTTCTTTATGTTTTCCACCATCAAGCGACTTCCTCTATTTCTACCTACTGTCTACTGTCTTCCTTTAATTCAACAAAAGTAAGCTCTAAACACCAGGTAGATTTGGAATTCACACAAGTTGATCTTCCAGCAATTTTGAGGACAACATTTATTATATCTAGCTACAAATTCTTGCAAACTTGACTATACCATGGTACTATGCCTCTGGAATTCCCAGATGCTCACTGTTAATATCGATCAATTTCTTCTCAAAATTTGCAATTTTATCTAGTGCTATGAATCCAAGTGAAAATTTATTTTAGTACTACAATGCCAGTAGAAATGTGCGCGGAAGAATCAAAAGTTCAAAATCATAAATAATTATATGTATATATACCATATATATCTAAGAGAAACAATAGAATCTAAGAAAGTTTAATTTCAGAATGAATCTTAGGCTAATATAATTTTTCATAGATATAATACTAAATATATTGTACTTATTATTTATAATATATGAAGCATTCATTGTGTTTATAATATGTTTAACTTTAATTTTATTGTTGTCCTAAAAAAGTACAAAAAGGAGGACGTTGTTTTGTGTGGACAGCTTCTTGCTTGCAAGTATTGTGAACAGAGATGAAGTGAAGAGAAGAAAACCTAGATGCTAAAAACATGATTGGGCCACTTATTTGGGTTAGATGCCTAAGTTGTTGGGCTTAGTACAATGGGCTAATAGTCCAGTCTATTTATTCAAGTCCAGCTATGTTATTTTGACCCACTTTTATTTTTTACACCTAGTAGGGTATCTTTTTTGTTACACTCATATGATTTGTCATAACAGATTGTTAACAAATCAGCCTATATAAGGATTGGGTCCTGCAATAAAACGCGAGCCAAAAGGTTATTCTCTTTCATTACATTTTTTGTTATGGTATCAGAGCATTGAAAAAGGCTCGATATTCTTCTCTCTGCTGGCTCCATCTTTTCTCTTCTTTATTATTTGTCGTTTCTTTCATCATCCTCATGTCAGGTGCTACTGGTCCCTCACATGCCAATGTTGCGAACCCAAGCCATCATCAAACACAACCCCAAAATATTATTTAAGTAGAAGATCACCCAACCAGTCCTTTTTACCTTCATCTAAATGAAAATTCATCCTTAGTCCTTGTCTCTTCCCCCTTGATAGTTACCAACTATCATTCATGGGCAAGATCTATCCGGATGGCCCTGGTGTCAAAAAATAAGCACATATTTATTGATGGAACCATCACAACACCACAAAGAGAAGATCCTTTGTTCATGTATTGGGAAAGATGTAATACGATGGTCCTGTCATGACTACTACGATCAGTTACTGTAACATCCCAACCCCAACGGGAAGGGTAAAATAGTAACTTGGCTAGGGGTAAGAGTGATTAGGACTGATTTGGAATTGTTCATACATACTGATATTTGCAAACAGTGAATTTGTGCACATGAAATAACTGTACATGCATTCATGATTATTTCCCGGTATTGGGCCTAAATGGACTTTTATTGTGATTAATGTAGAAATAGTGTTTGAAAAATTTATTGGAGTGATCCATTGTGTGTTTTATATTTTAAGGGATTTTTAGAAATTTTTCTAGAATTTTCCGGAGAAAATTTCCGAACCCGAAAAAAATCGCCAAGTGGCGAACCGGTTGATTTTCGGTAGTGAAAAGTACTGTCAATTGGGATTATTGAATATGTTTTTTTTTATGGTTGGGACCGAAAATGGACCCCTAAATTGGATTGAAATTGCTTGGTATTTGTATTATTTTTTCAAAAATTTGAATGATAGTTTGACTTTTCCTCTTTTAAGTGGACAAATATGTGATTGCCACATATCCACTTCATTTAATGTTGCATTTCGGTGACTTAAAAGAAGGAATGAATAAAGATGAGTTTCTAGCTTACATTCTTGATTTCCATCCGAAAACTCCATCTCTTCCTTCTCATCGATTTTCTTCTTTGGTTTCACTTAGTTGCTACTATCTTCTCCTCCAACCTTAAGTGTTCTTCCTTGCTTGCTTATAAGCTTAAACCTCCAACCTCCTTACCATGATGATACTGTGTATGAGATCTAGAAAATAGAGAAAGTGGAGAGGTTGGTGTAGTAGTGAAGAGGGAAGGCTTGAGTAGGTAAGTTATGGTTTAAGCTTTACTTATGCTTTTAATGAATGAATTAGTAAGTAATTGCATTGATTGGAAGTGATTGGTCATTATATATGATTTATAATGTATTAATGTCATGACACATATGGCTTGAATTGTTGGGTATGTTTGTGTAAGAAAGAATAAGGTGAAGATGATTAGTGTTTGACTTTCATAGTTTGAAGTGATTTTAGTGAGATTAGATGTCTAATCCTTAAAAGAAAATGATTGTGTATGATGCTGCCATTTTAGGTATTGATATTGAAGTGAAGTGTTTAATGAAGGTTAGGGTGAATGAATGAGTTAAATTGAGTGCTAATTGAAGTAGAATGGACATGGGAATGAAAGGAATTGAATTGAACATCAAAGCTGGAAAATTGTCATTTGTACATGGTTTACTGTTTTGATCATAACTAATTGTGTAGGTATGCAAATGAGGTGAGATTTGGACCAAATTAAACTTGAGTTTGTTGGCTACATTTTCGTGTGAAATAGGTGTTGCCTAATTGTAGCCCTAAGAGGGTGAATTTTGGC